>CM069673.1:5934030-5936530 GCA_036010785.1 Ammospiza maritima maritima | reverse complement strand
AAGGAAGTGTCGGAAGGAAGGAAGTGTCGGAAGGAAGGAAGTGTCGGAAGGAAGGAAGGAAGGAAGGAAGGAAGGAAGGAAGGAAGGAAGGAAGGAAGGAAGGAAGGAAGGAAGGAAGGAAGTGTCGGAAGGAAGGAGGGAAGGAAGGAAGGAAGGAAGGAAGGAAGGAAGGAAGGAAGGAAGGAAGGAAGGAAGGAAGGAAGGAAGGAAGGAAGGAAGGAAGGAAGGAAGGAAGGAAGGAAGGAAGGAAGGAAGGAAGTGTCGGAAGGAAGGAAGTGTCGGAAGTGTCGGAAGGAAGTGTCGGAAGGAAGGAAGGAAGGAAGGAAGGAAGGAAGGAAGGAAGGAAGGAAGGAAGGAAGGAAGGAAGGAAGGAAGGAAGGAAGGAAGTGTCGGAAGGAAGGAAGGAAGGAAGGAAGGAAGGAAGGAAGGAAGGAAGGAAGGAAGGAAGGAAGGAAGGAAGGAAGTGTCGGAAGGAAGTGTCGAAGGAAGTGTCGGAAGGAAGGAAGGAAGTGTCGGAAGGAAGGAAGGAAGGAAGGAAGGAAGGAAGGAAGGAAGGAAGGAAGGAACGAAGGAAGGAAGTGTCGGAAGGACGGAAGGAAGGAAGTGTCGGAAGGAAGGAAGGAAGGAAGTGTCGGAAGGAAGTGTCGGAAGGAAGGAAGGAAGTGTCGGAAGGAAGGAAGGAAGTGTCGGAAGGAAGGAAGGAAGGAAGGAAGGAAAGAAAGAAGGAAGGAAGGAAGTGTCGGAAGGAAGGAAGTGTCGGAAGGAAGGAAGTGTCGGAAGGAAGGAAGAAGGAAGGAAGGAAGGAAGGAAGGAAGGAAGGAAGGAAGGAAGGAAGGAAGGAAGGAAGGAAGGAAGGAAGGAAGGAAGTGTCGGAAGGAAGTGTCGGAAGGAAGGAAGGAAGGAAGGAAGGGAAGGAAGGAAGGAAGGAAGGAAGGAAGGAAGGAAGGAAGGAAGGAAGGAAGGAAGGAAGGAAGTGTCGGAAGGAAAGAAGGAAGTGTCGGAAGGAAGTGTTCGGAAGGAAGTGTCGGAAGGAAGGAAGTGTCGGAAGGAAGGAAGGAAGGAAGTGTCGGAAGGAAGGAAGGAAGGAAGGAAGGAAGGAAGGAAGGGTCGGAAGGAAAGAAGGAAGTGTCGGAAGGAAGTGTCGGAAGGAAGTGTCGGAAGGAAGTGTCGGAAGGAAGAAGGAAGGAAGTGTCGGAAGGAAGGAAGGAAGGAAGGAAGGAAGGAAGGAAGGGTCGGAAGGAAAGAAGGAAGTGTCGGAAGGAAGTGTCGGAAGGAAGTGTCGGAAGGAAGTGTCGGAAGGAAGGAAGGAAGGAAGTGTCGGAAGGAAGGAAGTGTCGGAAGGAAGGAAGTGTCGGAAGGAAGGAAGTGTCGGAAGGAAGGAAGGAAGGAAGGAAGGAAGGAAGGAAGGAAGGAAGGAAGTGTCGGAAGGAAGGAAGTGTCGGAAGGAAGGAAGTGTCGGAAGGAAGGAAGGAAGGAAGGAAGGAAGGAAGGAAGGAAGGAAGGAAGGAAGGAAGGAAGGAAGGAAGGAAGGAAGGAAGGAAGGAAAGGAAGTGTCGGAAGGAAGGAAGTGTCGGAAGGAAGGAAGGAAGTGTCGGAAGGAAGGAAGTGTCAGAAGGAAGGAAGGAAGAGAAGGAAGGAAGGAAGGAAGGAAGGAAGGAAGGAAGGAAGGAAGGAAGGAAGGAAGGAAGGAAGGAAGGAAGTGTCGGAAGGAAGGAAGTGTCGGAAGGAAGGAAGTGTCGGAAGGAAGGAAGGAAGGAAGGAAGGAAGGAAGGAAGGAAGGAAGGAAGGAAGGAAGGAAGGAAGGAAGGAAGGAAGGAAGGAAGGAAGGAAGTGTCGGAAGGAAGTGTCGGAGGGAAGGAAGGAAGTGTCGGAAGGAAGGAAGGAAGGAAGGAAGGAAGGAAGGAAGGAAGGAAGGAAGGAAGGAAGGAAGGAAGGAAGGAAGGAAGGAAGGAAGTGTCGGAAGGACGGAAGGAAGGAAGTGTCGGAAGGAAGGAAGGAAGGAAGTGTCGGAAGGAAGTGTCGGAAGGAAGGAAGGAAGTGTCGGAAGGAAGGAAGGAAGGAAGGAAGGAAGGAAGGAAGGAAGGAAGGAAGGAAGGAAGGAAGGAAGGAAGGAAGGAAGGAAGGAAGGAAGGAAGGAAGTGTCGGAAGGAAGTGTCGGAAGGAAGTGTCGGAAGGAAGTGTCGGAAGGAAGTGTCGGAGGGAAGGAAGGAAGTGTCGGAAGGAAGGAAGGAAGTGTCGGAAGGAAGTGTCGGACGGAGGGAAGGAAGGAAGGAAGGAAGGAAGGAAGGAAGGAAGGAAGGAAGGAAGGAAGTGTCGGAAGGACGGAAGGAAGGAAGTGTCGGAAGGAAGGAAGGAAGGAAGTGTCGGAAGGAAGTGTCGGAAGGAAGGAAGGAAGTGTCGGAAGGAAGGAAGGAAGTGTCGGAAGGAAGTGTCGGAAGGAAGTGTCGGAAGGAAGGAAGGAAGGAAGGAAGGAAGGAAGGAAGGAAGGAAGGAAGGAAGG
>CM069673.1:5921530-5924030 GCA_036010785.1 Ammospiza maritima maritima | reverse complement strand
GAAGGAAGGAAGGAAGGAAGGAAGGAAGGAAGGAAGGAAGGAAGGAAGGAAGGAAGTGTGGGAAGGAAGAAAGGAAGGAAGGAAGGAAGGAAGGAAGGAAGGAAGGAAGGAAGGAAGGAAGGAAGGAAGGAAGGAAGGAAGGAAGGAAGGAAGGAAGAAGGAAGGAAGGAAGTGTCGGAAGGAAGTGTCGGAAGGAAGTGTCGGAAGGAAGGAAGGAAGTGTCGGAAGGAAGTGTCGGAAGGAAGGAAGGAAGGAAGTGTCGGAAGGAAGGAAGTGTCGGAAGGAAGGAAGGAAGGAAGGAAGGAAGGAAGGAAGGAAGGAAGGAAGTGTCGGAAGGAAGGAAGGAAGTGTCGGAAGGAAGGAAGGAAGGAAGGAAAGAAAGAGGGAAGGAAGGAAGGAAGGAAGGAAGGAAGGAAGGAAGGAAGGAAGGAAGGAGAGAAGGAGGAAGGAAGGAAGGAAGGAAGGAAGTGTCGGAAGGAAGTGTCGGAAGGAAGTGTCGGAAGGAAATGTCGGAAGGAAGGAAGTGTCGGAAGGAAGGAAGGAAGGAAGGAAGGAAGGAAGGAAGGAAGGAAGGAAGGAAGGAAGGAAGGAAGGAAGGAAGGAAGTGCCGGAAGGAAGGAAGGAAGGAAGGAAGGAAGGAAGGAAGGAAGGAAGGAAGGAAGGAAGGAAGGAAGTGTCGGAAGGAAGGAAGGAAGTGTCGGAAGGAAGTGTCGGAAGGAAGTGTCGGAAGGAAGTGTCGGAATGAAGGAAGGGAGTGTCGGAAGGAAGGAAGGAAGGAAGTGTCGGAAGGAAGTGTCGGAAGGAAGGAAGGAAGTGTCGGAAGGAAGGAAGGAAGTGTCGAAGGAAGTGTCGGAAGGAAGTGTCGGAAGGAAGTGTCGGAAGGAAGGAAGGAAGGAAGGAAGGAAGGAAGGAAGGAAGGAAGGAAGGAAGGAAGGAAGGAAGGAAGGAAGGAAGGAAGGAAGGAAGGAAGGAAGGAAGTGTCGGAAGGAAGGAAGGAAGGAAGTGTCGGAAGGAAGGAAGGAAGGAAGGAAGGAAGGAAGGAAGGAAGGAAGGAAGGAAGGAAGGAAGGAAGGAAGGAAGGAAGGAAGGAAGTGTCGGAAGGAAGTGTCGGAAGGAAGTGTCGGAAGGAAGTGTCGGAAGGAAGGAAGGATGAAGTGTCGGAAGGAAGGAAGGAAGGAAGGAAGGAAGGAAGGAAGGAAGGAAGGAAGGAAGGAAGGAAGGAAGGAAGGAAGGAAGGAAGTGTCGGAAGGAAGGAAGTGTCGGAAGGAAGGAAGGAAGGAAGTGTCGGAAGGAAGGAAGTGTCGGAAGGGAAGTGTCGGAAGGAAGTGTCGGAAGGAAGTGTCGGAAGGAAGTGTCGGAAGGAAGTGTCGGAAGGAAGTGTCGGAAGGAAGGAAGTGTCGGAAGGAAGGAAGGAAGGAAGGAAGGAAGGAAGGAAGGAAGGAAGGAAGGAAGGAAGGAAGGAAGTGTCGGAAGGAAGGAAGTGTCGGAAGGAAGGAAGGAAGGAAGTGTCGGAAGGAAGGAAGTGTCGGAAGGAAGTGTCGGAAGGAAGTGTCGGAAGGAAGTGTCGGAAGGAAGGAAGGAAGGAAGGAAGGCAGGAAGGAAGGAAGGAAGGAAGGAAGGAAGGAAGGAAGGAAGGAAGTGTCGGAAGGAAGTGTCGGAAGGAAGGAAGTGTCGGAAGGAAGTGTCGGAAGGAAGTGTCGGAAGGAAGGAAGTGTCGGAAGGAAGGAAGGAAGGAAGTGTCGGAAGGAAGGAAGGAAGGAAGGAAGGAAGGAAGGAAGGAAGGAAGGAAGGAAGGAAGGAAGGAAGGAAGGAAGGAAGGAAGGAAGGAAAGAAGGAAGGAAGGAAGGAAGGAAGGAAGGAAGGAAGGAAGGAAGGAAGGAAGGAAGGAAGGAAGGAAGGAAGGAAGGAAGGAAGGAAGGAAGTGTCGGAAGGAAGTGTCGGAAGGAAGTGTCGGAAGGAAGGAAGTGTCGGAAGGAAGGAAGGAAGGAAGTGTCGGAAGGAAGTGTCGGAAGGAAGTGTCGGAAGGAAGGAAGGAAGGAAGGAAGGAAGGAAGGAAGGAAGGAAGGAAGGAAGGAAGGAAGGAAGGAAGGAAGTGTCGGAAGGAAGTGTCGGAAGGAAGGAAGGAAGGAAGTGTCGGAAGGAAGGAAGTGTCGGAAGGAAGGAAGTGTCGGAAGGAAGGAAGGAAGTGTCGGAAGGAAGGAAGGAAGGAAGGAAGTGTCGGAAGGAAGTGTCGGAAGGAAGTGTCGGAAGGAAGGAAGTGTCGGAAGGAAGGAAGGAAGGAAGGAAGGAAGGAAGGAAGGAAGGAAGGAAGGAAGTGTCGGAAGGAAGTGTCGGAAGGAAGTGTCGGAAGGAAGGAAGGAAGGAAGGAAGGAAGGAAGGAAGGAAGGAAGGAAGGAAGGAAGGAAGGAAGGAAGGAAGGAAGGAAGGAAGGAAGGAAGGAAGGAAGGAAGGAAGGAAGGAAGGAAGGAAGGAAGGAAGGAAGGAAGGAAGGAAGGAAGGA
>CM069673.1:5916530-5919030 GCA_036010785.1 Ammospiza maritima maritima | reverse complement strand
CGGAAGGAAGGAAGGAAGGAAGGAAGGAAGGAAGGAAGGAAGGAAGGAAGTGCCGGAAGGAAGGAAGGAAGTGCGGGAAGGAAGGAAGTGCCGGAAGGAAGGAAGGAAGGAAGGAAGGAAGGAAGGAAGGAAGGAAGGAAGGAAGGAAGGAAGGAAGTGTCGGAAGGAAATGTCGGAAGGAAGTGTCGGAAGGAAGTGTCGGAATGAGGGAAGGGAGTGTCGGAAGGAAGGAAGGAAGTGTTGGAAGGAAGGAAGTGTCGGAAGGAAGGAAGTGTCGGAAGGAAGGAAGGAAGGAAGGAAGGAAGGAAGGAAGGAAGGAAGGAAGTGTCGGAAGGAAGGAAGGAAGTGTCGGAAGGAAGGAAGTGTCGGAAGGAAGGAAGGAAGTGTCGGAAGGAAGGAAGGAAGTGTCGGAAGGAAGGAAGGAAGGAAGGAAGGAAGGAAGGAAGGAAGGAAGGAAGGAAGGAAGGAAGGAAGTGTGGGAAGGAAGAAAGGAAGGAAGGAAGGAAGGAAGGAAGGAAGGAAGGAAGGAAGGAAGGAAGGAAGGAAGGAAGGAAGGAAGGAAGGAAGGAAGGAAGGAAGGAAGGAAGGAAGGAAGGAAGGAAGGAAGGAAGTGTCGGAAGGAAGTGTCGGAAGGAAGTGTCGGAAGGAAGGAAGGAAGTGTCGGAAGGAAGTGTCGGAAGGAAGGAAGGAAGGAAGTGTCGGAAGGAAGGAAGTGTCGGAAGGAAGGAAGGAAGGAAGGAAGGAAGGAAGGAAGGAAGGAAGTGTCGGAAGGAAGGAAGGAAGTGTCGGAAGGAAGGAAGGAAGGAAGGAAAGAAAGAGGGAAGGAAGGAAGGAAGGAAGGAAGGAAGGAAGGAAGGAAGGAAGGAAGGAAGGAAGGAAGGAAGGAAGGAAGGAAGGAAGGAAGGAAGGAAGGAAGGAAGGAAGTGTCGGAAGGAAGGAAGGAAGTGTCGAAGGAAGGAAGGAAGGAAGGAAGGAAGGAAGGAAGGAAGGAAGGAAGGAAGGAAGGAAGGAAGTGTCGGAAGGAAGGAAGTGTCGGAAGGAAGAAGGAAGTGTCGGAAGGAAGTGTCGGAAGGAAGGATGTGTCGGAAGGAAGGAAGTGTCGGAAGGAAGGAAGGAAGGAAGGAAGGAAGGAAGGAAGGAAGGAAGGAAGGAAGGAAGGAAGGAAGGAAGGAAGGAAGGAAGGAAGGAAGGAAGGAAGGAAGGAAGTGTCGGAAGGAAGTGTCGGAAGGAAGTGTCGGAAGGAAGTGTCGGAAGGAAGTGTCGGAAGTGTCGGAAGGAAGGAAGGAAGGAAGGAAGGAAGGAAGGAAGGAAGGAAGGAAGGAAGGAAGGAAGGAAGGAAGGAAGGAAGGAAGGAAGGAAGGAAGTGTCGGAAGGAAAGAAGGAAGTGTCGGAAGGAAGTGTCGGAAGGAAGTGTCGGAAGGAAGTGTCGGAAGGAAGGAAGGAAGTGTCGGAAGGAAGGAAGGAAGGAAGTGTCGGAAGGAAGTGTCGGAAGGAAGGAAGGAAGTGTCGGAAGGAAGGAAGGAAGTGTCGGAAGGAAGGAAGGAAGGAAGTGTCGGAAGGAAGTGTCGGAAGGAAGTGTCGGAAGGAAGGAAGGAAGGAAGGAAGGAAGGAAGGAAGGAAGCAAGTGCCGGAAGGAAGTGCCGGAAGGAAGTGCCGGAAGGAAGGAAGGAAGGAAGGAAGGAAGGAAGGAAGGAAGGAAGGAAGGAAGGAAGGAAGGAAGGAAGGAAGGAAGGAAGTGTCGGAAGGAAGTGTCGGAAGGAAGTGTCGGAAGGAAGGAAGGAAGGAAGGAAGGAAGGAAGGAAGGAAGGAAGGAAGGAAGGAAGGAAGGAAGGAAGGAAGGAAGGAAGGAAGGAAGGAAGGAAGTGTCGGAAGGAAGTGTCGGAAGGAAGGAAGGAAGGAAGGAAGGAAGGAAGGAAGGAAGGAAGGAAGGAAGGAAGGAAGGAAGGAAGGAAGGAAGGAAGGAAGGAAGGAAGTGTCGGAAGGAAGTGTCGGAAGGAAGTGTCGGAAGGAAGTGTCGGAATGAAGGAAGGGAGTGTCGGAAGGAAGGAAGGAAGTGTCGGAAGGAAGGAAGGAAGGAAGGAAGTGTCGGAAGGAAGGAAGGAAGGAAGGAAGGAAGGAAGGAAGGAAGGAAGGAAGGAAGGAAGGAAGGAAGGAAGGAAGGAAGGAAGTGTCGAAGGAAGGAAGGAAGGAAGTGTCGGAAGGAAGGAAGTGTCGGAAGGAAGGAAGTGTCAGAAGGAAGGAAGGAAGGAAGGAAGGAAGGAAGGAAGGAAGGAAGGAAGGAAGGAAGGAAGGAAGGAAGGAAGGAAGGAAGGAAGGAAGGAAGGAAGGAAGGAAGGAAGGAAGGAAGGAAGGAAGTGTCGGAAGGAAGGAAGGAAGTGTCGGAAGGAAGTGTCGGAAGGAAGTGTCGGAAGGAAGTGTCGGAAGGAAGTGTCGGAAGGAAGTGTCGGAAGGAAGGAAGTGTTGGAAGGAAGTGTCGGAAGAAGTGTCGGAAGGAAGTGTC
>CM069673.1:5657125-5906330 GCA_036010785.1 Ammospiza maritima maritima | reverse complement strand
ATAAACACTACATTGCCTGCCCACAGAGAAGCAACAGTGGGAGGAAATCCAAATAATACCCTGTCCAATTTGCTCCCAGGCCTATTGCAGGAGCTGTCAGAGACACAAAGGCACATGGGATACCAAATTACAGGCTCAGAGCAGGAGAAATCCTGGCAGGACTTCCCTGGGGCTGTCAGGAGACCCCCCATCAGCCCCATAGGTCATTAGGGGAAGGCGGCTGGAGCATCTTTCCTGAGATTTTTGGAGCATATCCAGGGCCAGCTCCTGGGCATCTGTGCCACAGCTGCACTGGGGCTGTGGTACATCCACATACCAGCAACTGGGCAGAGTGGGATCTGGGAGGGGGAGACTGGGCAGGCTGCATATCTGAGCCTATCTGGGAGGAAAATGTAGGCAATAAATACTCTGGTGTTTACGAATGGCACAGCAGATCTCAGTGCCCAGCCTCGATGTGGGGGAAAAGGTGATTTTGCTTTCAGACAAGCCTAATTCCACTCATATCCCTCATGGCCATGTGTACACCAGCACCGAAGTGTGTGGCCAAATGATCTGTCCAGCCGTCAGTGGTGTCCTCTTCTCTTGTGATAACTCAGGGCAGCCCTAAGGTGGAGGTGACATGGACTCTTTAGGTTGTGGCCACTTCTGATAGCAGGAGACATCCGTCCCCATAGAGAAAGGCATTTTCTCTTGTTTAGAGATGGAAAAACACCTTAAATTTAGTTTTATTTTTTCTTTATGATTATTTTCATACTGATGCTGCTGCACCATCCATGTCTTGCTTTTGATTTGTTTACTCCTCATTCCAAGGGCTGGGCCCCATTACTCAGCTCTTGATTGTGTCAGCTTCTACCAGTGGATTTCAAAGTGGAAATCCTCCAGCACATTTCAAAGCAGAACCATCAGCCTCTGCGCTTGGCTGATCCCCAAGCACTGTATTTTAGCAGGTCCTACTTCAGTGGATCCAGCTGCTGCTCAGATATAAAGTGGTAATTGATATGAGGATCACATCCTTTGACATTAGAGCTCTCCCTGTGGTGCTTCTGTGGCTCTGTGCCTCTTGGAGACCATCAGCCTTGGTCTTTGTTCATGACCTATAAACCCAGGAGTGATGTGAAAAGCTCATGTCTCAGGTGGGCAATCTCAATTATAAAAGGCACAGCCTCTTTCAAAAGATCAGCTTGAAATCATGTGGCAAGTATAGCTGGGAGCCCAATTCCTCCTCTGAAGGCTGAACTTCTGAACTGCAAATAATTACAACTCTTCTCCTCCCTTTCGTGGCATCTCCTATCTCAAGCTGTAGAAACAATATGTAGGTGCTTTCAAGCTTAAAATAAGGGAACATCTCTTGGTGTGGCTGTGAGTTAAAAAATACCATCTTTGTACTTCCAGATGAAGAGTCCAAGGCTGAAGAGCTGGAGGTGTGTGTTCCCATGTGGTGGCTGAGTCACCAGCAGAGCCAAGGGCAGGGTTGTGTCACAGCAGCCCAGAGCATGAGGGTGGTAAAACCCTGGAGAGGGGTGAAATGCTGGCAGAGGTTGCCCAGAAATGGGGTGGATGCCTGTGAGAGCCTGTCAGAATTTTCCCTCATCTGCCTCACGATCGTCCTTGGGAGACCACTGAAGAGAAGATCCCCCCTGTCTGGAATATCTGGCACTGAAGGAGAAAAGTCACACGCCACAGGCCCTGAGACCTGAAAGCTCAGTGTTGAGCTATTGTTTTCACAGGAGTGTTTGCTGTATGCTAAGAAGAGGGCCCCATGCACTGTTTGCAACAATAGCAGCTTTGGAGGCTGTCCCACCTCTCGGCCTGGCTGGACTTCTCCTGAGTTCCAGGTGGTCTCCCACAGAAGACCCTCACCTGTTTTATAACCACCGTGACAGACAGACGGAGATGTGAGAAGCTTTTCCACGAAGGACTGAGACATGAAACTCCTAAAAGGCCCCTCTGCTCCTTCCAAGGACTGGGACTGAAACCCCCAGCCTGGGGAGGTGTGTGGGGAGGCAAGCTGACCGAAACGTGATGTATGTCTGCAGATTGTGACCACTGGACCGAGAATACAATGGCTCTCGCTTACTGCTGAGAACATAGACTACCTGTTACATCTATCAAGCTCATTTACTGCTGAGAACATAGACTACCTGTTACATCTGTTCCCTATTGTATCTGTTTCCCCCCCCCGCTCACAATTTTCAGTAATAAAAACATCTGATTTAGCCTTTGAGATCTCCCCAGTGCAGCAGGCGCACCCTCGACTGGACTGCAGCAAAGGACTTAGTCTCTGCATTGGTAGCTATATCCCCTCTCTTTCTCTCTCTCTCTCTCTCTCTCGCTCTTATTCTCTACCTTAATACCTCTATCGCATTTTTGCTGTGGTTATTTTGAAAAAACTGCATTTGTTTTGATTATCACTGCAAACCAACTTGTACCGTGTTAGTTTGGCACTCTGAGATAATTCGTACAAACCATCAGGTCATCTGTCCACTAGGAGGGCCCCAGACACCATCCTGCATATCATGGATTATCAGGAGCCAGCCGGCCACTCTTGGCCACAGGACGCCAAACACAAACCACGGCCCTTTTCCCTTGCAAAGAAAACTCACCTGCCTCTCTTCTGGATGGCAGATTGCAGGACCCACTTGGCACTGTCAAACCAGCCCGACTGACAGTGGTGCCACATTGGGTCTGGGAACAGTCATGCCTATCAAAGAATTCCAGGAGCCAGGCGGCCACTCCCAGTCACAGGCCCCTAAACACAAACCTCGGCCCTTTTCCCTTGCAAACAAAACTCACCTTCCCTGCATCTGGATGGCAGATTTGAGGAGCAACTTGGTACAATCAAACCAGCCCGACTTGGCAGTGTTGCCGCCTTGGGTCAGGGAACCATCCTGCGTATCGTGGATTTTCAGGAGCATGCCGGCCACTCCCAGCGACAGGCCCCAAAACACAAACCACGGCCCTTTTCCCTGGCAAACAAAACTCAGCTGCCCCGCTTCTGGATGGCAGATTGCAGGAGCAACATGGCACTGTCATACCAGCCTGACTTGGTAGTGTTGCCACCTTGGGTCTGGGAACCATCCTGCATATCAAACAATTTCAGGAGCCAGCCGGCCACTCCCGGCCACAGCCCTCCAAACAGAAACCACGGCCCTTTTCCCTGGCAAACCAAAACTCACCTGTCCCGCTTCTGGATGGCAGATTGCAGGAGCCACTTGGTAGTATCAAACCAGCCCGACTAGGCCCTCGTGCCACCTTGGGTCTGGGATCCATCCTGCGTATCGTTGATTTTCATTAGCCAGCCAGCCACACCCAGCCACAGGCCCCCAAACCCAAACCACGGCCATTTTCCCTTGCAAACAGAACTCACCTGCCTCTCTTCTGGATGGAAGATTGCAGGAGACACTTCGTACTATCCAAACAGCCCGACTTGGCACTGGTGCCATCTTGGGTCAGGGAACCATCATGCATATCGTGGATTTTCAGAAACCAGATGGCCACTCCCGGCCAAAGGCCCCCAAACACAAACCTCGGCACTTTTCCCTGACAAACAAAACTCACCTGCACCGCATCTGGATGGCAGATTACAGGAGCCACTTGTTCTTGTCAAATAAGCCCGACTTGGCCCAGATGCCACCTTGGGTCTGGAAACCATCCTGCATAGCAAGAATTTCAGGAGCCACCTGGCCGCACCCAGCCACAGGCCCTGAAACACAAACCACGGCCCTTTTCCCTGGCAAACAAAACTCACCTGCCCCGCTTCTGGATGGCAGGTTGTAGGAGCCACTTGGTACTATCAAACTAGCACGACTTGGCACTGGTGCCATCTTGCGTCTGGGAACCATCCTAAATATCAAGAATTTCAGGAGCCAGCCGGCCACTCTTGGCCACAGACCCCCAAACACAAACCTCGGCCCTTTTCCCCGGCAAACAAAACTCACCTGCCCCGCTTCTGGACGGCAGATAGCAGGAGCCATTGGTACTATCAAACAAGCCCGACTTGGCACTGGTGCCCCCTAGGGTCTGGGAACCATCCTGCGTATCGTGGATTGTCAGGAGCCAGCCGGCGACTCCCAGCCACAGCCCCCAAACAGAAACCACGGTCCTTTTCCCTGGCAAACAAAACTCAGCTGCCTCTCTTCTGTATGGCAGATTGCAGGAGCCACTTTGCACTAAGAAACAAGCCCGACTTGGCCCTGGTGGAACCTTGGGTGTGGGATCCATCTGAGACGGAGTGGGGATCCATTCTGAATTAGGTGAAGTGCCTGGAAGAGGTGAGAGGTCTGTAGGGCCAAAGCTGAAGAAAGGCCGCATTCCAGAGACAGCAAGGAGGCAGAGAAAGAAAAACAGAAATTACCGCAAGGTCGATCTGCCCCAGACCTAGGAATTCCTCTGATAAAGAAGAACTAGTGCTAAATGTCACGCGGAATGAATATGTATGAACTTATTGTGAAACTGTATGCATATGCATTTGGGAGGGGGATAAAAGACGACCTGAGGTCTTCAGAGGTACGCATGCCTTGTTGGGGGACTTGCTTCCGGCGCGTGTCGTAAAATAAACATACCGGGCTTTACAACTTTTATAAAGTTGTGAGGTTTCTTCTTTTCTCCGCAAAACATTATGGCGAGCCAAGCCAGGAGTTCTCTGTCCCCGCAGGGGCAGGGGGGATAGACGGACCTCCAAGGCGCGCCCTAGGATTTTTTCCTGGTGGGGCTCCGCTCGTCTCAACTTGCCACCTGCGAGGACAGACAACGACCTGCTGGCCTGCGGAGGAAGATACGGTATGTACTGAGGGGCCCCGGGGGAGGGAAAGGAGAGCAAGGGAGTAAACCACCCGGAGACGTCTGGGTTCAGCTGATAGAGCAGCTGTATTAGAGATGGGGTTCATCGTTCTGATAGAGCAGACCGCTAGTGGCTCTGGGGGTGAGCCGGGTGAACCCGTGTATGTGTGTTGGGGGTTCATAGTTCTGATAGAGCAGAACCGCTAGAGGCTCTGGGGGTGAGCCGGGTGAACCCGTGTATGTGTGTTGGGGGTTCATAGTTCTGATAGAGCAGAACTGTTGAGCCCGTGTGTGCTTTGTTTGTATGTGTGTGTGATGTCCGGACATTGTGTTGCTGTATAGTTAATGTGTGCATTGTGTGGTCGGTGCACTGTGTTTCTAATCGTGCAAGTGTATAAGTGTATGGTGTATAAAAGAGAATAAATCTACAGTGCGGGGGGGGTCAGTACTACCCGTGTTTGAAGCAGCCGAGTGAGGCCTGAGGCGCCGGCTGCAGCAGGCTGCGGGGGCAGGGACAGAAGTGCCCCGCAGAGAAGCGAGTGGAAGAATGTCAGTGATGGTACTTATCGTGTTTAAATGTAGTGATTTGTGTAGATCTGGTACATTTTAACCGTGAGTATGAGCTCAGAGAGTTCCTTTGCCTTGGATGTTTGATTTTGATCTGCAGACTGTATGATGTTATTTTGATTGTGTCCAAGAAAATTGATGTGAGTAAATGCTGAATTATGGTATGCTATGTTGTGTTGAGAAAAGCGAGCACTTTGAGAGATATGCCCTTTCCCAGTGGTTTTGTGTGGTGATTTTCTTCCGCTGCATTGTGGTAATTTGATTTTCATTGTATAGTAGTGTTTGTGGAGATTTTAAGATTTTGTTGCAACAAGAGTGGCATTTTACATAGGAGAACTATAGTACAGTGATTTATGCTTAACTACGATAGAGTTAAAGGAATTCTAAGAATTCCCCCCCTCACAGCAATTCAAGCCTTGGCTCTAGGGAATTTGAGATAAAGGGGGGTGCGGGTGCGAGTGTTTCTGTCTGAAGGCATATCAGAGTTTAGGCTGTGACTAGCACAGCCTTTTTGCAAAGCAGTAAAACAAGTGTAAGTAGGCACAGTGCTTAATTAGATTGTGCAAGGAAAGAACTAGAAAAGACTGATATTTTGTCTGATCAGAATATAGTGTCTATATCACGTTTTTGATGAGCATGCTGTGTGAGGTGACGGTGGCTGTCCCCTGGGCACAGGGACAGCTCTGGCTGCCCCGTCTCCCCAGGGAACACGGGAATGGCCTGTGAGCAAAAGCTGGATGTGCAGTTATTATTGCAGTGCGGTGTTTATGAGAAACACTGGTTTTGCTGTTCTAATAAGTGTCAGGGCACATGTAAATTAGAAGTTTCTGGTCAAGCGGATTCAGAACCTAAGGTCTTAGAACTTGTGTGTGGGAACCACATCTGATACCTGCCACCTGGAGCTGTGTGTATAGGAGGAAAGTTGAGAAACTACTGTGAAGGTCTGTAAAAAGGTTTAAGTGGGAGCGAGACAGGGCAAGGAGAAATAAATAATGAGAACTGACCAGAGCAAAAGAGGTTCCTAAATTAGCCCCTTTTGGGAGGGGCTCACTGGGAGAAGGCTGCCAGTAGGAGCAGCTCAGAAAATAAAAAGATTTATAATACTTCATTGCTGTTAGTACTGTTTTAAAATAGGAGGATAAACGGGATAGAGTTTTGTATGCTGAAATGTCTTTGTGTTTTAAGGAATCACCCAGATTTCTTGAAAAGGGAAAGCAAGGCAAAGAGAAAGCAAATCAAACATGTTGTTCAGCATGCAGCATAAGATAGCAACGTATGAAACCAGGCAAGGATCATCATGCTGAAATGCAAAGCAATCACAGTTCACAAAATGAGTACACATGATTTGCTAAAGGCTCCTCCCAAGGTAAGGGAGGAAGGGTAAAGATGACCTCCCCAAAAGGGAAGAATTTTTGTTGACACAAGGGCCATATATTCAGTTTTAAATAAAACTTTAGTACCTGTGGAGAATGTTTATGTTGTAGTGTGGGGAATGAACAACTGGCCAGTCTGAGAAGGCATACTTGTGCAAACCTTTAAAGTAACATGTGTACTATGTGTACCTAAAAGCTTTTGTACAATTCGCTCAATTTGCTAAACATTCTCAAATGAGAAAGGTTACTCTGGAGGCAAATGATATAAAGATGTTTGGCTTAATATTAACAGACACTGAAATTAAGAAAGACATTAGTAAGGAGGTATTAGAATAAGTAAACAAGTGTTTTCAAGGGTATGGGCCTCTGCTGTACCAGGGAGACTGAAAGATGCTCCCCCATGAGCATCAAGTTTAAGGAAAGAACACAACTAGTGAGAACTGAGTAGTACCCTCAAAAGAAAGATAAGGAAGGAATCAGCCCAATAACTGATAGTACTGGATTAAGGGCTGTCAATAAGATAACACAGAATTTATACCCTGTGGTAGCAAATCCATATACCTTACTAACTTGTTTAACACCTGAGCTAACCTGGTTCACTGTTTTAGGCCTAAGAGATGCCTTCTTTTGCCTCCCTATCCACGAAGCCAGCCAGAAAATTTTTGCATTCAAACACAAGCTCACATAGTCCATGTGCCTGAAGGCTTCAAGATTCCCCACTCCGATTGGAGAACAGCTTGCAAAGACCCAGAGTCCCAGGAAGCTCCACAAGAGGAAAGGAGGCTGTTGCAGTACATGGACGATCTTCTAGTAGCCACTCGGATGAGGGAAGCGAGAGAAGCCTGGACAGTAAGCCTTTTGAATTTCCTAGGACTCCAAGGACGCAGAGTCTCAAAGAAAAGGCACAGGTAGTGAAACAGAAGGTAATCTACCTGGGGTAAGAATTATGGACTGCTCGCCAGACCCCTCTATGCTCTTATTGCCAATGGAAACAGAGATCTCCAGTGGACACAAGACACCACATGGGCCTTTCGCCAACTAGAGGGAGTGCCCTCGTGTCAGTTCCAGCTTTGAAACTTCCAGATGTAAGTAAACCATTCTTTCTATTTTTCCCACGCAAGGAATTGCCCAGGGAATACTGGCTCAGGACTTGGACCCTTACTGAAGGGCAGTTGCTTACTTCTCTAAGCAACTAGATGCAACAGCCAAAGGATGGCCAGGTTGCCTCAGAGCTGTAGCAGCAGTCATGCTGAATATTCAAGAGGCATGCAAGTTTACCCTGGGACAAAAATGTGCTAGTGTCCCACACAGTGTCGCAGTACTGGAAGTAAAGGGTGGCCACTGGCTCTCACCACAGAGGTTTACGATGTAGAGATAGTGGTGACTAACATTGTCAACCCAGCTTCTTTTCTCAGTGGACACCATAGTTGCCTAGAGACCACCGAAGCTACGGACTCCCGTCGCCCAGACTTAAGGGACACTCCTCCGGACTATGCAGAGACCTGGTTCACTGACAGGAAAGCGACATTGCAAAGTTCACTGTGACTACCTGCAGAGAGGTAATCGAGTCTGGACCCTTACCAACAGGTACCTCTGCGCAGAAGGCTGAGGTAATTGCCCTGACCCGTGCCCTGGAAAGGGCAAAAGGGAGGAGAATAACCATCTACACAGACCCAAGGAATGCATTTGGAGTCATACATGCACATGGAGCCATCTGGAAAGAGAGGGGACTGCTGACCTCACAGGGAAAGAAGAGACAATCCAGCTGCTGGAAGCAGTTCAGCTACCTGAAAAGGCATATTAAGGCACACTAGAGAGTGAGCATAAAATTGGAGGAAAGAAATGAGCTGGCGGATGGAGAGGCAAAGAAAGCAGCAAAGGGTGAGGTACAGATTTTCCTCGAAGGTAAGCCATAATACAATAATACTAACCAAAAGAGATGTACAACTGCAAGGGGTGGGCTACCATTGAAAGAGAGCTAGTAATCCCTTCCCATTTTCGTGGTTACGAGTGAAGGAAGGGCACTAGAACACACACCAGGGCCTAACTACTTAAAAGCCTTTTATAGAGTGTGGCTCCTTTCTCAAAATGACCAAGGCTGTGAGTGATACTGAGTGCATTGAAATGAAGAGTTGACTTTGAAGCAGTAATTTCCACAGGCTTTCTAGAACACACATCTGATTGAAACAATCGTTGTATTGTTGTCAGGAATTTATATGCCACTATCACTCAGGTAAGCCGACAATGAGATCCTTGCCTCCAGACTAACCCCAAAATACCCCCCGGCCAAAACTCGGTCAGACTGGGAGAGGCCATGGGCCTGTACAGCAGTGGCAAATTAACTTTTCAGAACTCCCAAGGAAAGGGGGGTATCAGTATTTACTGGTATTGATAGATACATTTTCAGGGTGGCCAGAAACATTCCCCACCAGAACTGTCAAAGCTCAAGAGGTGACCAGATTATTTTTATAAGGAATAATACCACGCTTCAGAGTTCCAGCCACGATATCCTCAGATAAAGAATCACATTTCATTTCGAAAATAGTGCAACAGATTAGTAGCCATCTGGGCACAGATTAGGAACTTCACACCCCATACCACCCCCAATCAAGCGGCCAGGTGGAGAGAATGAATCATTTGATTAAGCAGCAAATCATAAGACTGGGGCAAGAAGTTAATCTACCCTAGCCCAAGCTCTTCCACTAGCACTATTGCAAATTCAAACTAAACCTTGAGCTAAAGGAATGCTGAGTCCTTTTAGAATGCCTTACAGAAGACCATATAGAATACAAAGGGAATGTCCAGAATGTCCACCTACATGGTGGCATTAAGCAAACAGCTCAGAGTAATTGAGAAACATGTGGCTGGAACTCGGAGCAGGGAGTTAGATAGCCTGGGGATGATGTATATGTTAAGTCTCTTACAGAGAAGACTTCGGAACCACAGTGGGAGAGACCACTGCAAGCACTTCTCACCACCTTCACTGCAATCAAAATCGAGGAGCAGAATGCCTGGATTCATCACTCTCGGGTGAAGAAGGCCCAGAAACCCCTTAAGGAGTGACGCCAGGAAACAATGAACTGAGATTAAAACTTACTCGGGCAAAATGAGTATATTGCGGTCGGGAGTAGCTCATATTTTAGTTTGTAGAATTGTATTGTGTGTAATCATAACTGAAGTTTCAGAACTTGAGAGTACCTCTGTTCAAAGTAATGCTAAATGGCCTTGGTCCCTGGCATTTAATCAGTATACTGGATCCATAGGAAAACCTTCTGAGATAAAAGATTTAAACATATCTACTGTAGTAATCCACGAGAATCAGATATGTGAGGAGCAAGAATGGCAAGAACAGGAACTGTGGACTCTTCAAGGAATCAGAGGAGAAGAAATCAAAGTAGGGTGCCAGGTCATCAATAGGGTAGCTTATGAGAGACCAGATGTAATTAGTGTCTGAACCTCCCCTGGTGTATATGAACACCAGGAAGTCTGTGATAACCTAAGTGAATCAGACTGTTGGTGTAATTTCACCTTGATACAGCCTGTAGAAGTGACCTGCATTTGAGCTCGAATTAATATCAGACTTTCATTTGAATTCAAAGTAGATGTGACTGAACAACAGCTATTATTCAATCCAGAATGGTCTCTCAAATGTGTGGAGTTGATAATGCAAATTAACATCTCAAAAATCCAACCAGCCTGCTCCTCCTTCCTAAAAACTCCCTTTGAGGGCTGGACACTGTACTTTTTACCACAGCAGGGCCTTATACACCCCATACTAGTTCAGACTAAAACAGGCATATCTCAGGAGCAGAACAAGAAAGGAAGGAGCCAGCTCTCCTGGTGCCTAAAACCAGGAACACCAAGAAATCAGTTTCCTTAGGTCATTTTCCAAGCCGGTTAGCTGAACACCCAGGCAATGACTGGTAAAGGGTGCTGAACTGCAGGTGGTAAATTAACCCAAGCAAGGAAGGTGATTTTCTTTACTTATAACTATCCCCTTTCCTACTGAGATCAGTGATTATCCCAGTCTGAGGCGGTTGGATTCTGCTTAAAAGAGGTAGAGAGAGAGACCCCCCCTCAGAGCTCAGCAGCAGGCTGTAAGATTTTGAGCATCACTTTTGTGCTGAGTGTTTCAAGTAGCAGAAACCTGATCCCAGTTTCTTCTGAGGCACTGCAATGAATTTAAGCTCTTCTCTCAGACTTCCCCCTTCATTATTTACTTGAGGCTTGGACCTGAAGCTAGGGGCAAGGTGGGTGAGGTTTCGTAGACCAGGAGAGACATTCCCGCTTGCCACACATCTGAGAAATCAGGTGCTCTGGAGGGGGAAGGAGATTCCTGAGGTCTCTACATTTCAGAACAAACATCTGCCTCAAATATGACCTAAACCTCTGTCAGATACACTTGTGAAGTGTGTCTGAATTTGCAGTGTGAGCCAGCACATCCCTCTGGCAGGGAGGGATGGTCATAAACAGAAAGCAGTTCCTGTTCCCCATAACAAACATCTAACTGGTATATTAGGGACAAAATTAGGAGTTTTAAATGGAATTGATTCAGAAATACTGGTGAATAAACTGGCCACTGCAGCAGGTAGCCTAACAGAATTGAAGCAGCCTTTATAGTAATCTCTATTGGCATTAGGAACTAGCCAGTGACAGATTTCAAAAGTACTGCCAAAGTAAGGAAGTATGAAAAGGCCGGGGACCAAGACCACAAGTTGATAGTAGAAACACTTAGTATAGTACAAGATAATGTGTCTTTAGCTTTCAGTTGTATACAAGCACAGTTATGGATACAAGCAACAGCAGCTCTGATCATATGGGAGAGGGGTGAAGGTAATTTTCCAGCTAAAATTCAAGAAATTGTGTGGGATAATGCAATTGATATTGAAAGGAAGTTTCAATCCTGGCAGACTATGGTGAATTTCACCTATGATCCTGTTTCTAATGTGGCAACTGCCTTTGTGCTTACCATACATAATGCCACTGTTTATGTTGTCCATCCCATCATTGCTCTAGGATCAAACCATGAAAAAACAATACTCTATCCTTCAGAACATAGAGTATGGGCACGAAAGATGAATGGAAAGTGGCAGACAGTAAACTTAGAATCCTGCATTACTAGAGAACAGATGGGATTCATTTGCGAAAGCAATACTATTAATGCTCAGGATGTGTGTTTGGACACTGAACAGAGTATTTGTCCCTTCAAAGTCCATCCAGTCACTGACCAGAAAACTGTGCTCGTATATACTGGAAAAGGGGGTATGCTTGAGAACTGCTTGTGCTGCTGTACAAATTGATAGCAATGATGTTATTCTGTCTAGTAGAAACCATTCTAATCTCTGTATATGTAATTTTGTTAAGGTTATTGGATGTGATCTTTGGGTGGTCACCAACTGCGAATAGAATCTTTAATAAGTTGTGTCACCCCATTGTAGTCTTACTAATATTAGTTGGGATAAGTTTAGGACTATCTATTATATTGTTAATTTGGTACTGGAGAATGCTACAACAAATAGCTGTACTAACATCTTTGTCAAAAGCACACGGTGAAGCACTAAAAGACACTTACTGTTGTGAAAGTTTTCATTAAGTAAAAGAATTTACTTATTTCCTAGGAAAGGGGGGAATGAGACGGAGTGGGGATCCATTCTGAATTAGGTGAAGTGCCTGGAAGAGGTGAGAGGTCTGTAGGGCCAAAGCTGAAGAAAGGCCGCATACCAGAGACAGGAAGGAGGCAGAGAAAGAAAAACAGAAATTACCGCAAGGTCGATCTGCCCCAGACCTAGGAATTCCTCTGATAAAGAAGAACTAGTGCTAAATGTCACGCGGAATGAATATGTATGAACTTATTGTGAAACTGTATGCATATGCATTTGGGAGGGGGATAAATGACGACCTGAGGTCTTCAGAGGTACGCATGCCTTGTTGGGGGACTTGCGTCCTGCGCGTGTCGTAAAATAAACATACCGGGCTTTACAACTTTTATAAAGTTGTGAGGTTTCTTCTTTTCTCCGCAAAACACATCCTGCGTATCGTTGATTTTCAGGAGTAAGCTGGCCACTCCCAGACACAGGGCCCCGAACACAACCCACGGCCCTTTTCCCTTGCAAACAAAATTCACCTGCCCCATTTCTGGATGGCGGATTGCAGGAGACACATGGCACTAACAAACTAGCCCGACTTGGCACTGGTGCCATGTTGGGTCTGGGATCCATCATGCGTATCGTGGATTTTCATTAGCCAGCTGGCCACTCCTGTCCACAGGCCCCTAAACAAAATCCATGGCCCTTTTCACTGGCAAACAAAACTCAGCTACCTCTCTTCTGGATGGCAGGTTGCAGGAGTCACTTTGTACTATCAAACAAGCAAAACTTGGCACTGGGGCCATCTTGGGTCTGGGAACCATCCTGCGTATCGTGCATTTTCAGGAGCCAGCTGGCAGCTCCCGGCCACAGGCCCCCAAACAAAAATCACGGCCCTTTTCCCTTTCCCTGGAAAAGAAATCTCACATGCCCTGCTTCTGGATGGCAGATTGCAGGAGCTGATTGGTACTATCAAACCAGCCCAACCTGGCACCGGTGGCATCTTGGGTCTGGGAACCATCCTGCGTATCATGGATTTTCAGGAGCCAGTTGGCCACCCCCAGCAACAGGCCCCCAAATACAAACCACGGACGTTTTTCCTGGCAAACAAAACTCACCTGCCTGATTCTGAATGGCAGATAACAGGAGTCACTTGGTACTATCAAACCAGGCCGACTTGGCACTGGTGCCCCCTTGGGTCTGGGAACAATCCTGCATATCAAGAATATCAAGAGCCAGCCGGCCACTCGCGGCCACAGGCCCCCAAACATAAACCACGGCCCTTTCCCCATGCAAACAAAACTCAGCTGCCTCTCTTCTGGGTGGCAGATTGCAGGAGCCACTTGGTAGTAGCAAACAAGCCCGACTTGGCACTGGTGCTCTCTGGGGTCTGGGAACCATCCTGCATATTGTAGATTTTCAGGAGCCAGCTGGCCGCTCCCAGCCACAGGCCCCCAAACAAAAACCTCGGCCCTTTTCCTTGTCAAACAAACCTAACCTGCCTCTCTTCTTGATGGCAGAGAGGAGTAGACACTTGGTAGTATCAAACAAGCCCTACGAGGCCCTGGTGCCTCCTTGGGTCTGGGATTCATCCTGCGTATCATTGAATTTCAGGAGTAAGCTGAACACTCCTTGCCACAGGGCCCCGAACACAAACCTCAGACCTTTTCCATTGCAAAAATACTCAGCTGCCCCGCTTCTGGATGGCGGATTGCAGGAGCCACTTGGCACTACCAAACCAGCCCGACTTGGCACTGGTGCCACGTTGGGTCTGGGATCCAACCTGCGTATTGTGCATATTTAGGAGCCAGCTAGCTGCTCGCGTCCACAGGCCGCAAAACATAAACCACGGCCCTTTTCCCTGGGAAACAAAACCCACCGTCCTGCTTCTGGATGGCAGATTTCAGGAGGCACTTGGTACTATCAAACCACGCCGACTTGGCTCTGGTGCCACCTATGGCCTGGGAACCACTGTGTGTATCGTGCACTTTCAGGAGCCAGCCAGCCACTCCTGGCCACAGCCCCCCAAACACAAACCACGGCCCTTCTCCCAGGCAAACAAATCTCAGCTGCCCCACTTCGGGATGGCAGATTGCAGGAGTCACTTTGTACTATCAAACCAGCCCAACTTGGCACTGGGGCCATCTTGGGTCTGGGAACCATCCTGCATATCGTGGATTTTCAGGAGCCAGTTGGCCGCTCCCGGCCACAAGCCCCCAAACACAAACCACAGCCCTTTTCCCTGGCAAACAAAACTCAGCTTCCCCATTTCTGTATGGCAGATTGCAGGAGCCATTTGGTACTATCAAACAAGCCCGACTTGGCCCTGGTGCCACTTTCGGTCTGGGAACCATCCTGCATATCAAAGAATTTCAGGAGCCAGCCGACCAGTTTCGGCCACATACCCCCGAACAAAAACCTCGGCCCTTTTCCCTTGCAAACAGAACTCAGCTGCCTCTCTTCTGGATGGCAGATTGCCGGAGACACTTTGTACTATGAAATCAGCCCAACTTGACACTGGTGCCAACTTGGGTCTGGGAAACATCCTGCGTATCGTGGAGTTTCAGGAGCCAGCCAGCCTCTCCAGGCCACAGGCCCCCAAACATAAACCACGGCACTTTTCCCTGGCAAAATAAACTCATCTGCCCCACTTCTGGATGGCAGATTGCAGGAGCCACTTGGTACTATCAAACCAGCCCGACTTGGCACTGGTGCCACCTTGGGTCTGGGAACCATCCTGCATAGCAAGAATTACAGGAGCCAGCTGGCCGCTCCCAGCCACAGACCCAGAAAAACCAAACCACGGCCCTTTTCCCTTGCAAACAAAACTCACCTGGCACTTTTGGATGGCAAATTACAGGAGCCACTTGGTGTTGTCAAACAAGCCCGACTTGGCACTAGTGCCACCTTGGGTCCGGGACCCATCCTGCATAGCAAGAATTACAGGAGCCAGCTGGCCGCTCCCGGCCACAGGCCCCGAAACACCACACCACGGCCCTTTTCCCTGGCAAACAAAAGTCACCTTCCCCACTTCTGGATGGCAGATTGCAGGAGCCACTTGGTACTATCAAACCATCCGTCTTGGCCCAGGTGCCACCTTGGGTCTGGGAACCATCCTGCGTATCGTGGATTTTCAGGAGGCACCTGGCGACTCCCAGCTACAGGCCCCAAACAGAAGCCACGCCCCTTTTCCCTGGCAAACAAAACTCACCTGCCCCGCTTCCAGATTGCAGACTGCAGGAGCCACTTGGTACTATCAAACCAGCCCGACTTCGCACAGTTGCTACCTTGGGTCTGGGAACCATCCTGCATATCATGGATTTTCAGGAGCCAGCCGGGCACTTCTAGCCACAGGCCCCCAAAGAGAAACCACGGCACTTTTCCCTTGCAAACAGAACTCAGCTGCCTCTCTTCTGCATGGAAGATTGCAGGACCCAATTGGTACGATGAAACCAGCCCAATTTGGCACTGTTGCCACGTTGGGTCTGGGAACCGTCCTGCATAACGTGGATTCTCTGGAGCCAGCCGGCCACTCCCACCCACAGGCCCCCAAACAGAAACCATAGCTCTTTTCCCTGGCAATCAAAACTCACCGGCCCCGCTTCTGGATGGCACATAGCAGGAGCCACTTGGCACTGTCAAACCAGCCCGACTTGTGACTGGTGCCATCTTGGGTCTTGGAACCATCCTGCGTATCATGGATTGTCAGGAGCCAGCTGTCGACTCCCGGCCACAGGCCCTCAAACAGGAAGAACGGTCCTTTTCCCTGGCAAACAAAACTCACGTGTCCCGCTTCTGGATGGCAGATTGCAGGAGCCACTTGGTACTATCAAACCAGCCCAACTTGGCACTGGTGCCCATTTGGCCTGTGAACCATCCTGCGTATCGTGGATTTTCATTAGCCAGCCGGCCACTCCCAGCCACAGTCCCCCAAACACAAACCACAGTCTTTTCCCTGGCAAACAAAACTCACCGGCCCGCTTCTGGATGGCAGATTGCAGGAGCCACTTGGCACTGTCATACCAGCCACACTTGGCACTGGTGCCACCTTAGGTCTGGGAACCATCCTGCATATCAAGAATTTCAGGAGCCCGCCGGCCACTCTCGGCCACAGACTCCCAAACAAAAACCACAGCCCTTTTCCCTGGCAAAGAAAACACACCTGCCCCCCTTCTGGATGGCAGATTTCAGGAGCCAATCTGTACTATCAAACCAGCCCAATTTGCCACTGGTGCCGCCTTCGGTCTAGGAACCATTCTAAGTATCGTGGATTTTCAGGAGCCAGCTTACGACTCCCAGCCACAGGCCCCCCTATAGAAGCCACACCCCGTTTCCCTGACAAACAATACGCAGCTTCCTCTCTTCTGGATGGCAGATTGCAGGAGCCAGTTTATGCTATCAAACATGCCCGACTTGGCACTGGTGCAACCTTGGGTCTGGGAACCATCCTGCGTATCGTGGATTTTCAGGAGACAGCCGGGCACTCCCAGGCACAGGCCCCCAAATACAAACCTCGGCCCTTTTCCCTGGCAAACAAAACTCACCTGCCTCTCTTCTGAATGGCAGACTGCAGGAGCCACTTGGTGCTATCAAACTAGCCCAATTTGGCACTGTTGCCACCTTGGGTCTGGGAACCATCCTGCGTATCGTGCATTTTCAGGAGCCAGTCGGCCACTTGCGGCCACAGGATGAAAAGCAGAAAACATAGCTCTTTTCCCTGGCAAACAAAACTTACCGGCCCCGCTTCTGGGTGGCAGATTGAAGGAGCCAATTGGCACTGTCATACCAGCCACACTTGGCACTCGTGCCACCTTTGGCCTGGAAACCATCCTGCATATCAAGAATTTCAGGAGCCCGCCGGCCACTCTCGGCCACAGACTCCCGAACACAAACCTCGGCTCTTTTCCCTGGCAAACAAAACTCACCTGCCCCGCTTCTGGACGGCAGATTGCAGGAGCCGCTTGGTACTATCAAACCAGCCCAACTTGGCACTGGTGCCACCTTGGGTCTGGGAACCATCCTGCGTATCGTGGATTTTCAGGAGGCAGTTGGCCGCTCCCGGCCACAAGCCCCCAAACACCAACCACGGTCCTTTTCCCTGGCAAACAAAACTCACCTGCTTCTCCTCTGCATGGCAGATTGCAGGAGCCACTTGGTTGTATCAAACAAGCCCGACTTGGCACCGGTGCCACCTTGGGTCTGGGAACCATCCTGCATATCTAAGAATTTCAGGAGCCAGCTGACCAGTTTCGGCCACATGCCCCCGAACACAAACCTCGGCCCTTTTCCCTTGCAAACAGAACTCAGCTGCCTCTCTTCTGGATGGCAGATTGCAGGAGCCGCTTGGTAGTATCAAACATGCCCGACTTGGCACTGGTGCTGCCTGGGGTCTGGGAACCATCCTGTGTATCGTGGATTTTCAGGAGCCAGCCTACGACTCCCAGCCACAGGCCCCCGAAAAGCAGCCACGCCCCTTTTCCCTGGCAACCAATACGCAGCTGACTCTCTTCTGGATGGCAGATTGCAGGAGCCAGTTTATAGTATCAAACAAGCCCGACTTGGCACTGGTGCCACTTTCGGTCGGGGTTCCATCCTGCGTATGGTGGATTTTCAGGAGTCAGCAGGCCACTCCCAGGCACAGGCCCCCTAACAAAAACCACGGCCCTTTTCCCTGGCAAACAAACTCACCTGCCCCGCTTCTAGATGGCAGATTGCAGGAGCCACTTGGTACTAACATACCAGCCCGACTTGGCACTGTTGCTACCCTGGATCTGTGAACCATCCTGCGTATTGTAGATTTTCAGGAGCCACCCGGCCACTCCCTGCCACAGGGCCCCGAACACAAACCACAGACCTTTTCCCGTGCAAACAAAACTCAACTGCCTGCTACGGGATGGTGGATTGCAGAAGCCACTTGGTACTATCAAACCGGCCTGACTTGGCACTGGTGCCACCTTTTGTCTGGGAACCATCCTGCATATCAAAGAATTTTAGGAGCCAGCCGACCAGTTACGGCCACAAGCCCCCAAACACAAACCCTGGCCCTTTTCTCTTGCAAACAGAACTCACCTTTCTCTCTTCGGTATGGCATATTGCAGGAGTGCCTTGGTATGATCAAATCATCCCCACTTGGCACCCATGTGACCTTGGGTCTGAAAGCCATCCTGCGTATTGTGGATTTTCAGGAGCCAGCCAGCCACTCCAGGATACAGGCCCCCAAAAGCAAACCATGGCCCTTTTCCCTGGGAAACAAAACTCATCTGCCCCACTTCTGGATGGCAAATTGCAGGAGCCACTTGGTATTATCAAATCACCCCGACTTGGCACTGGTGCCACCTAGGGTCTTGGAACCATCCTGCGTATCGTGGATTTTCAGGAATCAGCCGGCCACTCTGAGCCACAGGCCCCCAAATACAAACCAGGGCCCTTTTCCCAGGCAAACAAAACTCACCTGCCTCTCTTCTGGATGGCAGATTGCAGGACCCAATTGGGATTATCAAAGCAGCCCAATTTGGCACTGTAGCCACCTAGGGTCTGGGAACCATCCTGCGTATCGTGCATTTTCAGGAGCGACAGCCACTCCCACCCACAGGCTGACATACAGAAACCACAGTCTTCTTTCCCTGGCAAACAAAACTCACCTGCCCCGCTTATGGATGGCAGATTGCAGCAGCCAATTGATACTATCAAACCAGCCCGTCTTGGCACTGGTGCCACCTTGGGTCTGGGAACCACTCTGCGTATCGTGGATTTTCAGCAGCTAGCCAGCCACTCCCAGTCACAGACCCCAAACACAAACCACGGCCCTTTTCCCAGGGAAACAATACTCACCGGTCCTGTTTCTGGATGGCAGATTCCAGGAACCACTTTGTACTATAAAAACAGCCCGACTGGGTACACATGCCAGCTTGGGTCTGGGAAACATCCTGCATATTGTGCATTATCAGGAACCAGCCGGCCACTCCCAATCACAGCCCCCCAAACAGAAACCACGGCCAGGTTCCCCGGCAAACAAAACTCACCTGCCCCGCTTCTGGATGGCAGATTGCAGGAGCCACTTGATAGTATCAAACCAGCCCGTCTTGGCACTGGTGCCACCTTGGGTCTGGGAACCATCCTGCGTATCGTGGATTTTCAGGAGCCAGTCAGCCAGCCCCGGCCACAGCCGCCCAAACACAAACCACGGCTCTTTTCCCTGTCAAACAAATCTGACCTGCCCCACTTCTGGATGGAAGATTGCAGGAGTCACTTGGTACTATCAAACCCGCCCGACTTGGCTCTGGTGGCACATTGGGTATGGAAATCATCTTGCATATGGGGGATTTTCAGGAGCCAGCCAGCCAGCCACTCCCAGCCACAGGCCCCCGAACACAAACAACGGCCCTTTTCACTGCCAAACAAAACTCACCTGCCCCGCTTCTGGATGGCAGATTGCAGGAGCCACTTGCTAGGATCAATCCATCCCCACTTGGCACTGGTGCCACCTCAGGTCTGAGAACCATCCCGGGTATCGTGGATTTTAAGGAGGCAGCTGGCCGCACCCGGGCACATGCCCCCGAACAAACGCCACCGCCCTTTTCCCTGGCAAACAAAACTCGCCTGCCCCGCTTCTGGATGGCAGATTGCAAGAGCCATTTGGTACTATCAAACAAGCCCGACTTGGCCCTGGTGCCACTTTCGGTCTGGGAACCATCCTGCATATCAAAGAATTTCAGGAGCCAGCCAACCAGTTTCGGCCACATACCCCCGAACAAAAACCTCGGCCCTTTTCCCTTGCAAACAGAACTCAGCTGCCTCTCTTCTGGATGGCAGATTGCAGGAGCCACTTGGTACTATCAAACCAGCCCGACTTGGCACTGGTGCCACCTTGGGTCTAGGAACCATCCTGCATAGCAAGAATTACAGGAGCCAGCTGGCCGCTCCCGGCCACAGGCCCAGAAAAACCAAACCACGGCCCTTTTCCCTTGCAAACAAAACTCACCTGGCACTTTTGGATGGCAAATTACAGGAGCCACTTGGTATTGTCAAACAAGCCCGACTTGGCACTAGTGCCACCTTGGGTCCGGGACCCATCCTGCATAGCAAGAATTACAGGAGCCAGCTGGCTGCTCCCGGCCACAGGCCCCGAAACACCACACCACGGCCCTTTTCCCTGGCAAACAAAAGTCACCTTCCCCACTTCTGGATGGCAGATTGCAGGAGCCACTTGGTACTATCAAACCATCCGTCTTGGCCCAGGTGCCACCTTGGGTCTGGGAACCATCCTGCGTATCGTGGATTTTCAGGAGGCACCTGGCGACTCCCAGCTACAGGCCCCAAACAGAAGCCACGCCCCTTTTCCCTGGCAAACAAAACTCACCTGCCCCGCTTCCAGATGGCAGACTGCAGGAGCCACTTGGTACTATCAAACCAGCCCGACTTCGCACAGTTGCTACCTTGGGTCTGGGAACCATCCTGCATATCATGGATTTTCAGGAGCCAGCCGGGCACTTCTAGCCACAGGCCCCCAAAGAGAAACCACGGCACTTTTCCCTTGCAAAAAACACTCACCTGCTTCTCTTCTGCATGGAAGATTGCAGGACCCAATTGGTACGATGAAACCAGCCCAATTTGGCACTGTTGCCACGTTGGGTCTGGGAACCGTCCTGCATAACGTGGATTCTCTGGAGCCAGCCGGCCACTCCCACCCACAGGCCCCCAAACAGAAACCATAGCTCTTTTCCCTGGCAATCAAAACTCACCGGCCCCGCTTCTGGATGGCACATAGCAGGAGCCACTTGGAACTGTCAAACCAGCCCGACTTGTGACTGGTGCCATCTTGGGTCTTGGAACCATCCTGCGTATCATGGATTGTCAGCAGCCAGCTGTCGACTCCCGGCCACAGGCCCTCAAACAGGAAGAACGGTCCTTTTCCCTGGCAAACAAAACTCACGTGTCCCGCTTCTGGATGGCAGATTGCAGGAGCCACTTGGTACTATCAAACCAGCCCAACTTGGCACTGGTGCCATCTTGGGTCTGGGAACCATTCTGCGTATCGTGGATTTTCAGGAGGCAGTTGGCCGCTCCCGGCCACAAGCCCCCAAACACAAACCATGGCCATTTTCCCTGGCAAACAAAACTCATCTGCCCCGGTTCCGGATGGCAGATTGCAGGAGACATTTGGTACTATCAAACAAGCCCCACTTGGCACCGGTGCCACCTTGGGTGTGGGAACCATCCTTCATATCAAAGAATTTCAGGAGCCAGCCGACCAGTTTCGGCCACATGCCCCCGAACACAAACCTCGGCCCTTTTCCCTTGCAAACAGAACTCACCAGCCTCTCTTCTGGATGGCAGATTGCAAGAGACACTTGGTACTATGAAACCAGCCCAATTTGCCACTGGTGCCGCCTTCGGTCTAGGAACCATTCTAAGTATCGTGGATTTTCAGGAGCCAGCTTACGACTCCCAGCCACAGGCCCCCCTATAGAAGCCACGCCCCGTTTACCTGACAAACAATACGCAGCTGCCTCTCTTCTGGATGGCAGATTGCAGGAGCCAGTTTATACTATCAAACATGCCCGACTTGGCCCTGGTGCAACCTTGGGTCTGGGAACCATCCTGCGTATCGTGGATTTTCAGGAGACAGCCGGGCACTCCCAGGCACAGGCCCCCAAATACAAACCTCGGCCCTTTTCCCTGGCAAACAAAACTCACCTGCCTCTCTTCTGAATGGCAGACTGCAGGAGCCACTTGGTGCTATCAAACCAGCCCAATTTGGCACTGTTGCCACCTTGGGTCTGGGAACCATCCTGCGTATCGTGCATTTTCAGGAGCCAGTCGGCCACTTGCGGCCACAGGATGAAAAGCAGAAAACATAGCTCTTTTCCCTGGCAAACAAAACTTACCGGCCCCGCTTCTGGGTGGCAGATTGAAGGAGCCAATTGGCACTGTCATACCAGCCCAACTTGGTACTCGTGCCACCTTTGGCCTGGAAACCATCCTGAATATCAAGAATTTCAGGAGCCCGCCAGCCACTCTCGGCCACAGACTCACAAATACAAACCACGGCCCTTTTCCCTGGCAAAGAACACTCACCTGCTTCTCTTCTGCATGGCAGATTGCAGGAGCCACTTGGTAGTATCAAACAAGCCCGACTTGGCCCAGGTGCCACCTTGGGTCTGGGAACCATCCTGCGCATCGTGGATATTTAGGAGTCAGCCAGCAACTCCCAGCCACAGGCCCCCGAACACAAACCTCGGCTCTTTTCTCTGTCAAACAAATCTGACCTGCCCCACTTCTGGATGGAAGATTGCAGGAGTCACTTGGTACTATCAAACCCGCCCGACTTGGCTCTGGTGGCACATTGGGTATGGAAATCATCTTGCATATGGGGGATTTTCAGGAGCCAGCCAGCCAGCCACTCCCAGCCACAGGCCCCCGAACACAAACAACGGCCCTTTTCACTGCCAAACAAAACTCACTTGCCCCGCTTCTGGATGGCAGATTGCAGGAGCCACTTGCTAGGATCAATCCATCCCCACTTGGCACTGGTGCCACCTCAGGTCTGAGAACCATCCCGGGTAACGTGGATTTTAAGGAGGCAGCTGGCCGCACCCAGGCACAAGCCCCCAAACACAAACCACAGCCCTTTTCCCTGGCAAACAAAACTCAGCTTCCCCATTTCGGTATGGCAGATTACAGGAGCCATTTGGTACTATCAAACAAGCCCGACTTGGCCCTGGTGCCACTTTCGGTCTGGGAACCATCCTGCATATCAAAGAATTTCAGGAGCCAGCCGACCAGTTTCGGCCACATACCCCCGAACAAAAACCTCGGCCCTTTTCCCTTGCAAACAGAACTCAGCTGCCTCTCTTCTGGATGGCAGATTGCAGGAGCCACTTGGTACTATCAAACCAGCCCGACTTGGCACTGGTGCCACCTTGGGTCTGGGAACCATCCTGCATAGCAAGAATTACAGGAGCCAGCTGGCCGCTCCCAGCCACAGACCCAGAAAAACCAAACCACGGCCCTTTTCCCTTGCAAACAAAACTCACCTGGCACTTTTGGATGGCAAATTACAGGAGCCACTTGGTGTTGTCAAACAAGCCCGACTTGGCACTAGTGCCACCTTGGGTCCGGGACCCATCCTGCATAGCAAGAATTACAGGAGCCAGCTGGCCGCTCCCAGCCACAGACCCAGAAAAACCAAACCACGGCCCTTTTCCCTGGCAAACAAAAGTCACCTTCCCCACTTCTGGATGGCAGATTGCAGGAGCCACTTGGTACTATCAAACCAGCCTGACTTGGCACTGGTGCCACCTTGGGTCTAGGAACCATCCTGCATAGCAAGAATTACAGGAGCCAGCTGGCCGCTCCCGGCCACAGGCCCAGAAAAACCAAACCACGGCCCTTTTCCCTTGCAAACAAAACTCACCTGGCACTTTTGGATGGCAAATTACAGGAGCCACTTGGTATTGTCAAACAAGCCCGACTTGGCACTAGTGCCACCTTGGGTCCGGGACCCATCCTGCATAGCAAGAATTACAGGAGCCAGCTGGCCGCTCCCGGCCACAGGCCCCGAAACACCACACCACGGCCCTTTTCCCTGGCAAACAAAAGTCACCTTCCCCACTTCTGGATGGCAGATTGCAGGAGCCACTTGGTACTATCAAACCATCCGTCTTGGCCCAGGTGCCACCTTGGGTCTGGGAACCATCCTGCGTATCGTGGATTTTCAGGAGGCACCTGGCGACTCCCAGCTACAGGCCCCAAACAGAAGCCACGCCCCTTTTCCCTGGCAAACAAAACTCACCTGCCCCGCTTCCAGATGGCAGACTGCAGGAGCCACTTGGTACTATCAAACCAGCCCGACTTCGCACAGTTGCTACCTTGGGTCTGGGAACCATCCTTCATATCATGGATTTTCAGGAGCCAGTTGGCCACCCCCAGCAACAGGCCCCCAAATACAAACCACGGACGTTTTTCCTGGCAAACAAAACTCACCTGCCTGATTCTGAATGGCAGATAACAGGAGTCACTTGGTACTATCAAACCAGGCCGACTTGGCACTGGTGCCCCCTTGGGTCTGGGAACAATCCTGCATATCAAGAATATCAAGAGCCAGCCGGCTACTCGCGGCCACAGGCCCCCAAACATAAACCACGGCCCTTTCCCCATGCAAACAAAACTCAGCGGCTCTCTTCTGGGTGGCAGATTGCAGGAGCCACTTGGTAGTAGCAAACAAGCCCGACTTGGCACTGGTGCTCTCTGGGGTCTGGGAACCATCCTGCATATTGTAGATTTTCAGGAGCCAGCTGGCCGCTCCCAGCCACAGGCCCCCAAACAAAAACCTCGGCCCTTTTCCTTGTCAAACAAACCTAACCTGCCTCTCTTCTTGATGGCAGAGAGGAGTAGACACTTGGTAGTATCAAACAAGCCCTACGAGGCCCTGGTGCCTCCTTGGGTCTGGGATTCATCCTGCGTATCATTGAATTTCAGGAGTAAGCTGAACACTCCTTGCCACAGGGCCCCGAACACAAACCTCAGACCTTTTCCATTGCAAAAATACTCAGCTGCCCCGCTTCTGGATAGCGGATTGCAGGAGCCACTTGGCACTTCCAAACCAGCCCGACTTGGCACTGGTGCCACGTTGGGTCTGGGATCCAACCTGCGTATTGTGCATATTTAGGAGCCAGCTAGCTGCTCGCGTCCACAGGCCGCAAAACATAAACCACGGCCCTTTTCCCTGGGAAACAAAACCCACCGTCCTGCTTCTGGATGGCAGATTTCAGGAGGCACTTGGTACTATCAAACCACGCCGACTTGGCTCTGGTGCCACCTATGGCCTGGGAACCACTGTGTGTATCGTGCACTTTCAGGAGCCAGCCAGCCACTCCTGGCCACAGCCCCCCAAACACAAACCACGGCCCTTCTCCCAGGCAAACAAATCTCAGCTGCCCCACTTCGGGATGGCAGATTGCAGGAGTCACTTTGTACTATCAAACCAGCCCAACTTGGCACTGGGGCCATCTTGGGTCTGGGAACCATCCTGCATATCGTGGATTTTCAGGAGCCAGTTGGCCGCTCCCGGCCACAAGCCCCCAAACACAAACCACAGCCCTTTTCCCTGGCAAACAAAACTCAGCTTCCCCATTTCTGTATGGCAGATTGCAGGAGCCATTTGGTACTATCAAACAAGCCCGACTTGGCCCTGGTGCCACTTTCGGTCTGGGAACCATCCTGCATATCAAAGAATTTCAGGAGCCAGCCGACCAGTTTTGGCCACATACCCCCGAACAAAAACCTCGGCCCTTTTCCCTTGCAAACAGAACTCAGCTGCCTCTCTTCTGGATGGCAGATTGCCGGAGACACTTTGTACTATGAAACCAGCCCAACTTGACACTGGTGCCAACTTGGGTCTGGGAAACATCCTGCGTATCGTGGAGTTTCAGGAGCCAGCCAGCCTCTCCAGGCCACAGGCCCCCAAACATAAACCACGGCACTTTTCCCTGGCAAAATAAACTCATCTGCCCCACTTCTGGATGGCAGATTGCAGGAGCCACTTGGTACTATCAAACCAGCCCGACTTGGCACTGGTGCCACCTTGGGTCTGGGAACCATCCTGCATAGCAAGAATTACAGGAGCCAGCTGGCCGCTCCCAGCCACAGACCCAGAAAAACCAAACCACGGCCCTTTTCCCTTGCAAACAAAACTCACCTGGCACTTTTGGATGGCAAATTACAGGAGCCACTTGGTGTTGTCAAACAAGCCCGACTTGGCACTAGTGCCACCTTGGGTCCGGGACCCATCCTGCATAGCAAGAATTACAGGAGCCAGCTGGCCGCTCCCGGCCACAGGCCCCGAAACACCACACCACGGCCCTTTTCCCTGGCAAACAAAAGTCACCTTCCCCACTTCTGGATGGCAGATTGCAGGAGCCACTTGGTACTATCAAACCATCCGTCTTGGCCCAGGTGCCACCTTGGGTCTGGGAACCATCCTGCGTATCGTGGATTTTCAGGAGGCACCTGGCGACTCCCAGCTACAGGCCCCAAACAGAAGCCACGCCCCTTTTCCCTGGCAAACAAAACTCACCTGCCCCGCTTCCAGATGGCAGACTGCAGGAGCCACTTGGTACTATCAAACCAGCCCGACTTCGCACAGTTGCTGCCTTGGGTCTGGGAACCATCCTGCATATCATGGATTTTCAGGAGCCAGCCGGGCACTTCTAGCCACAGGCCCCCAAAGAGAAACCACGGCACTTTTCCCTTGCAAAAAACACTCACCTGCTTCTCTTCTGCATGGAAGATTGCAGGACCCAATTGGTACGATGAAACCAGCCCAATTTGGCACTGTTGCCACGTTGGGTCTGGGAACCGTCCTGCATAACGTGGATTCTCTGGAGCCAGCCGGCCACTCCCACCCACAGGCCCCCAAACAGAAACCATAGCTCTTTTCCCTGGCAAACAAAACTCACCGGCCCCGCTTCTGGATGGCACATAGCAGGAGCCACTTGGCACTGTCAAACCAGCCCGACTTGTGACTGGTGCCATCTTGGGTCTTGGAACCATCCTGCGTATCATGGACTGTAAGGAGCCAGCTGTCGACTCCCGGCCACAGGCCCTCAAACAGGAAGAACGGTCCTTTTCCCTGGCAAACAAAACTCACGTGTCCCGCTTCTGGATGGCAGATTGCAGGAGCCACTTGGTACTATCAAACCAGCCCAACTTGGCACTGGTGCCCCATTTGGCCTGTGAACCATCCTGCGTATCGTGGATTTTCATTAGCCAGCCGGCCACTCCCAGCCACCGTCTCCCAAACACAAACCACAGTCTTTTCCCTGGCAAACAAAACTCACCGGCCCGCTTCTGGATGGCAGATTGCAGGAGCCACTTGGCACTGTCATACCAGCCACACTTGGCACTGGTGCCACCTTAGGTCTGGGAACCATCCTGCATATCAAGAATTTCAGGAGCCCGCCGGCCACTCTCGGCCACAGACTCCCAAACAAAAACCACAGCCCTTTTCCCTGGCAAAGAAAACACACCTGCCCCCCTTCTGGATGGCAGATTTCAGGAGCCAATCTGTACTATCAAACCAGCCCAATTTGCCACTGGTGCCGCCTTCGGTCTAGGAACCATTCTGAGTATCGTGCATTTTCAGGAGCCAGCCAGCCTCTCCAGGCTCCCAAACAAAAACCACGGCACTTTTCCCTGGCAAAATAAACTCAGCTGCCCTGCTTATGGATGGCAGATTGCAGGAGCCGCTTGGTACTATCAAACCAGCCCAACTTGGCACTGGTGCCATCTTGGGTCTGGGAACCATTCTGCGTATCGTGGATTTTCAGGAGGCAGTTGGCCGCTCCCGGCCACAAGCCCCCAAACAAAAACCACGGCCATTTTCCCTGGCAAACAAAACTCATCTGCCCCGGTTCCGGATGGCAGATTGCAGGAGACATTTGGTACTATCAAACAAGCCCCACTTGGCACCGGTGCCAACCTTGGGTGTGGGAACCATCCTGCATATCAAAGAATTTCAGGAGACAGCCGACCAGTTTCGGCCACATGCCCCCGAACACAAACCTCGGCCCTTTTCCCTTGCAAACAGAACTCAGCTGCCTCTCTTCTGGATGGCAGATTGCAAGAGACACTTGGTACTATGAAACCAGCCCGACTAGGCACTGGTACCACCTTGGGTCTGGGAAGCATCCTGCGTATCGTGGATTTTCAGGAGCCAGCTTACGACTCCCAGCCACAGGCCCCCCTATAGAAGCCACGCCCCGTTTCCCTGACAAACAATACGCAGCTGCCTCTCTTCTGGATGGCAGATTGCAGGAGCCAGTTTATACTATCAAACATGCCCGACTTGGCCCTGGTGCAACCTTGGGTCTGGGAACCATCCTGCGTATCGTGGATTTTCAGGAGACAGCCGGGCACTCCCAGGCACAGGCCCCCAAATACAAACCTCGGCCCTTTTCCCTGGCAAACAAAACTCACCTGCCTCTCTTCTGAATGGCAGACTGCAGGAGCCACTTGGTGCTATCAAACCAGCCCAATTTGGCACTGTTGCCACCTTGGGTCTGGGAACCATCCTGCGTATCGTGCATTTTCAGGAGCCAGTCGGCCACTTGCGGCCACAGGATGAAAAGCAGAAAACATAGCTCTTTTCCCTGGCAAACAAAACTTACCGGCCCCGCTTCTGGGTGGCAGATTGAAGGAGCCAATTGGCACTGTCATACCAGCCCAACTTGGCACTCGTGCCACCTTTGGCCTGGAAACCATCCTGAATATCAAGAATTTCAGGAGCCCGCCAGCCACTCTCGGCCACAGACTCCCAAACACCAACCACGGTCCTTTTCCCTGGCAAACAAAACTCACCGGCCCACTTCTGGATGGCAGATTGCAGGAGCCACTTGGCACTGTCATACCAGCCACACTTGGCACTGGTGCCACCTTTGGTCTGGGAACCATCCTGCATGTCAAGAATTTCAGGAGCCCGCCAGCCACTCTCGGCCACAGACTCCCAAACACCAACCACGGTCCTTTTCCCTGGCAAACAAAACTCACCGGCCCACTTCTGGATGGCAGATTGCAGGAGCCACTTGGCACTGTCATACCAGCCACACTTGGCACTGGTGCCACCTTTGGTCTGGGAACCATCCTGCATGTCAAGAATTTCAGGAGCCCGCCGGCCACTCTCGGCCACAGACCCCGAAACACAAACCACGGCCCTTTTCCCTGGCAAACAAAACTCACCTGCTTCTCTTCTGCATGGCAGATTGCAGGAGCCACTTGGTTGTATCAAACAAGCCCGACTTGGCACCGGTGCCACCTTGGTTCCGGGACCCATCCTGCATATCTAAGAATTTCAGGAGCCAGCTGACCAGTTTCGGCCACATGCCCCCGAACACAAACCTCGGCCCTTTTCCCTTGCAAACAGCACTCAGCTGCCTCTCTTCTGGATGGCAGATTGCAGGAGCCGCTTGGTAGTATCAAACATGCCCGACTTGGCACTGGTGCTGCCTGGGGTCTGGGAACCATCCTGTGTATCGTGGATTTTCAGGAGCCAGCCTACAACTCCCAACCACAGGCCCCCGAAAAGCAGCCACGCCCCTTTTCCCTGGCAACCAATACGCAGCTGACTCTCTTCTGGATGGCAGATTGCAGGAGCCAGTTTATAGTATCAAACAAGCCCGACTTGGCACTGGTGCCACTTTCGGTCGGGGTTCCATCCTGCGTATGGTGGATTTTCAGGAGTCAGCAGGCCACTCCCAGGCACAGGCCCCCTAACAAAAACCACGGCCCTTTTCCCTGGCAAACAAACTCACCTGCCCCGCTTCTAGATGGCAGATTGCAGGAGCCACTTGGTACTAACATACCAGCCCGACTTGGCACTGTTGCTACCCTGGATCTGTGAACCATCCTGCGTATTGTAGATTTTCAGGAGCCAGCCGGCCACTCGCTGCCACAGGGCCCCGAACACAAACCACAGACCTTTTCCCGTGCAAACAAAACTCAACTGCCTGCTACGGGATGGTGGATTGCAGAAGCCACTTGGTACTATCAAACCGGCCTGACTTGGCACTGGTGCCACCTTTTGTCTGGGAACCATCCTGCATATCAAAGAATTTTAGGAGCCAGCCGACCAGTTACGGCCACAAGCCCCCAAACACAAACCCTGGCCCTTTTCTCTTGCAAACAGAACTCACCTTTCTCTCTTCGGTATGGCATATTGCAGGAGCGCCTTGGTATGATCAAATCATCCCCACTTGGCACCCATGTGACTTGGGTCTGAAAGCCATCCTGCGTATTGTGGATTTTCAGGAGCCAGCCAGCCACTCCAGGATACAGGCCCCCAAAAGCAAACCATGGCCCTTTTCCCTGGGAAACAAAACTCATCTGCCCCACTTCTGGATGGCAAATTGCAGGAGCCACTTGGTATTATCAAATCACCCCGACTTGGCACTGGTGCCACCTAGGGTCTTGGAACCATCCTGCGTATCGTGGATTTTCAGGAATCAGCCGGCCACTCCGAGCCACAGGCCCCCAAATACAAACCAGGGCTCATTTCCCAGGCAAACAAAACTCACCTGCCTCTCTTCTGGATGGCAGATTGCAGGACCCAATTGGAATTATCAAAGCAGCCCAATTTGGCACTGTAGCCACCTAGGGTCTGGGAACCATCCTGCGTATCGTGCATTTTCAGGAGCCAGACAGCCACTCCCAGCCACAGGCTGACATACAGAAACCACGGTCTTCTTCCCTGGCAAACAAAACTCACCTGCCCCGCTTATGGATGGCAGATTGCAGGAGCCAATTGATACTATCAAACCAGCCCGTCTTGGCACTGGTGCCACCTTGGGTCTGGGAACCACTCTGCGTATCGTGGATTTTCAGGAGCCAGCCAGCCACTCCCAGCCACAGGCCCCCAAACACAAACAACGGCCCTTTTCCCTGGCAAACAAAACTCACCTACCTGCTTCGGGATGGCAGATTGCAGGAGCCACTTGGTAGTATCAAACCAGCCCAACTTGGCACTGGTGCCACCTTGGGTCTGGGAACCACTCTGCGTATCGTGGATTTTCAGGAGCCAGCCAGCCACTCCCAGTCACAGACCCCAAACACAAACCACGGCCCTTTTCCCAGGGAAACAAAACTCACCTGCATCGCTTCTGGATGAGAGATTGCAGGAGACACTTTGTACTATCAAAACAGCCCGACTGGGTACACATGCCAGCTTGGGTCTGGGAAACATCCTGCATATTGTGCATTATCAGGAACCAGCCGGCCACTCCCAACCACAGCCCCCCAAACAGAAACCACGGCCAGGTTCCCCGGCAAACAAACTCACCTGCCCCGCTTCTGGATGGCAGATTGCAGGAGCCACTTGATAGTATCAAACCAGCCCGTCTTGGCACTGGTGCCACCTTGGGTCTGGGAACCATCCTGCGTATCGTGGATTTTCAGGAGCCAGTCAGCCAGCCCCGGCCACAGCCGCCCAAACACAAACCACGGCTCTTTTCCCTGTCAAACAAATCTGACCTGCCCCACTTCTGGATGGAAGATTGCAGGAGTCACTTGGTACTATCAAACCCGCCCGACTTGGTTCTGGTGGCACATTGGGTATGGAAATCATCTTGCATATGGGGGATTTTCAGGAGCCAGCCAGCCAGCCACTCCCAGCCACAGGCCCCCGAACACAAACAACGGCCCTTTTCACTGCCAAACAAAACTCACTTGCCCCGCTTCTGGATGGCAGATTGCAGGAGCCACTTGCTAGGATCAATCCATCCCCACTTGGCACTGGTGCCACCTCAGGTCTGAGAACCATCCCGGGTATCGTGGATTTAAAGGAGGCAGCTGGCCGCACCCGGGCACATGCCCCCGAACAAAAGCCACCGCCCTTTTCCCTGGCAAACAAAACTCGCATGCCCCGCTTCTGGATGGCAGATTGCAGGAGCCAGTTTATACTATCAAACATGCCCGACTTGGCCCTGGTGCCACCTTGGGTCTGGGAACCATCCTGCGTATCGTGGATTTTCAGGAGACAGCCGGGCACTCCCAGGCACAGGCCCCGAAATACAAACCTCGGCCCTTTTCCCTGGCAAACAAAACTCACCTGCCTCTCTTCTGAATGGCAGACTGCAGGAGCCACTTGGTGCTATCAAACCAGCCCAATTTGGCACTGTTGCCACCTTGGGTCTGGGAACCATCCTGCGTATCGTGCATTTTCAGGAGCCAGTCGGCCAGTTGCGGCCACAGGATGAAAAGCAGAAAACATAGCTCTTTTCCCTGGCAAACAAAACTTACCGGCCCCGCTTCTGGGTGGCAGATTGAAGGAGCCAATTGGCACTGTCATACCAGCCACACTTGGCACTCGTGCCACCTTTGGCCTGGAAACCATCCTGCATATCAAGAATTTCAGGAGCCCGCCAGCCACTCTCGGCCACAGACTCCCAAATAAAAACCACGGCCCTTTTCCCTGGCAAAGAACACTCACCTGCTTCTCTTCTGGATGGCAGATTGCAGGAGCCACTTGGTAGTATCAAACAAGCCCGACTTGGCCCAGGTGCCACCTTGGGTCTGGGATCCATCCTGCGTATTGTGGATATTTAGGAGTCAGCCAGCAACTCCCAGCCACAGGCCCCCGAACACAAACCTCGGCTCTTTTCCCTGGCAAAAAAAACTCACCTGCCCCGCTTCTGGACGGCAGATTGCAGGAGCCGCTTGGTACTATCAAACCAGCCCAACTTGGCACTGGTGCCATCTTGGGTCTGGGAACCATCCTGCGTATCGTGGATTTTCAGGAGGCAGTTGGCCGCTCCCGGCCACAAGCCCCAAAACACCATCCACGATCATTTTCCCTGGCAAACAAAACTCACCGGCCTGCTTCTGGATGGCAGATTGCAGGAGCCACTTGGCACTGTCATACCAGCCCAACTTGGCACTGGTGCCACCTTTGGTCTGAGAACCATCCTGCATGCCAAGTATTTCAGGAGCCCGCCGGCCACTCTCGGCCACAGACCCCGAAACACAAACCACGGCCCTTTTCCCTGGCAAAAAAATCTCACCTGCTTCTCTTCTGCATGGCAGATTGCAGGAGCCACTTGGTTGTATCAAACAAGCCCGACTTGGCACCGGTGCCACCTTGGGTCTGGGAACCATCCTGCATATCTAAGAATTTCAGGAGCCAGCCGACCAGGTTCGGCCACATGCCCCCGAACACAAACCTCGGCCCTTTTCCCTTGCAAACAGAACTCAGCTGCCTCTCTTCTGGATGGCAGATTGCAGGAGACACTTGGTAGTATCAAACATGCCCGACTTGGCAGTGGTGCTGCCTGGGGTCAGGGAACCATCCTGTGTATCGTGGATTTTCAGGAGCCAGCCTACGACTCCCAGCCACAGGCCCCCGAAAAGCAGCCACGCCCCTTTTCCCCGGCAACCAATACGCAGCTGACTCTCTTCTGGATGGCAGATTGCAGGAGCCAATTGGTACTAACATACCAGCCCGACTTGGCACTGTTGCTACCCTGGATCTGTGAACCATCCTGCGTATTGTAGATTTTCAGGAGCCAGCCGGCCACTCCCTGCCACAGAGCCCCGAACACAAACCACAGACCTTTTCCCGTGCAAACAAAACTCAACTGCCTGCTACGGGATGGTGGATTGCAGAAGCCACTTGGTACTATCAAACCGGCCTGACTTGGCACTGGTGCCACCTTTTGTCTGGGAACCATCCTGCATATCAAAGAATTTTAGGAGCCAGCCGACCAGTTACGGCCACAAGCCCCCAAACACAAACCCTGGCCCTTTTCTCTTGCAAACAGAACTCACCTTTCTCTCTTCGGTATGGCATATTGCAGGAGCGCCTTGGTATGATCAAATCATCCCCACTTGGCACCCATGTGACCTTGGATCTGAAAGCCATCCTGCGTATTGTGGATTTCCAGGAGCCAGCCAGCCACTCCAGGATACAGGCCCCCAAAAGCAAACCATGGCCCTTTTCCCTGGGAAACAAAACTCATCTGCCCCACTTCTGGATGGCAGATTGCAGGACCCAATTGGGATTATCAAAGCAGCCCAATTTGGCACTGTAGCCACCTAGGGTCTGGGAACCATCCTGCGTATCGTGCATTTTCAGGAGCCAGACAGCCACTCTCACCCACAGGCTGACATACAGAAACCACGGTCTTCTTCCCTGGCAAACAAAACTCACCTGCCCCACTTATGGATGGCAGATTGCAGGAGCCAATTGATACTATCAAACCAGCCCGTCTTGGCACTGGTGCTACCTTGGGTCTGGGAACCACTCTGCGTATCGTGGATTTTCAGGAGCCAGCCAGCCACTCCCAGTCAAAGACCCCAAACACAAACCGCGGCCCTTTTCCTAGGGAAACAAAACTCACCTGCCCCGCTTATGGATGGCAGATTGCAGGAGCCAATTGATACTATCAAACCAGCCAATTTTGGCTCTGGTGCCATCTTGGGTCTGGGAACCACTCTGCGTATCGTGGATTTTCAGGAGCCAGCCGGCCACTCCCAGTCACAGATCCCAAACACAAACCACGGCCCTTTTCCCAGGGAAACAATATTCACCTGCCCCGCTTCTGGATGGCAGATTGCAGGAGCCACTTGGTACAATCAAACCAGCCCGTCTTGGCACTGGTGCCACCTTGGGTCTGGGAACCACTCTGCGTATCGTGGATTTTCAGGAGCCAGCCAGCCACTCCCAGCCACAGGCCCCCAAACACAAACCACAGCCCTTTTCCCTGGCAAACAAATCTACACCTACCTGCTTTGGGATGGCAGATTGCAGGAGCCACTTGGTAGTATCAAACTAGCCCAACTTGTCACTGGTGCCACCTTCAGTCTGGGAACCATTCTGCGAATCGTGGCTTTTCATTAGCCAGCTGGCCACTCACGGCCACAGGCCCCGAAACACAAACCACGGTCCTTTTCCCTGGCAAACAAAACTCACCTGCCCCGCTTCTGGATGGCAGATTGCAGGAGCCACTTGCTAGGATCAAACCAGCCCAAGTTGGCACTGTTGCCACCTTGGGTCTGGAAACCATCCTGCGAATCGTTGATTTTTTTGAGCCAGCTGGTCACTCCCGGCCACAGGCCCCTAAACAAAAACCACGGCCCTTTTTCCTGCCAAACAATACTCGCCTGCCTCGCTTCTGGTTGAGAGATTGCAGGAGACACTTTGTACTATCAAAACAGCCCGACTGGGTACACATGCCAGCTTGGGTCTGGGAAACATCCTGCATATTGTGCATTATCAGGAACCAGCCGGCCACTCCCAACCACAGCCCCCCAAACAGAAACCACGGCCAGGGTCCCCGGCAAACAAAACTCACCTGCCCCGCTTCTGGATGGCAGATTGCAGGAGCCACTTGATAGTATCAAACCAGCCCGTCTTGGCACTGGTGCCACCTTGGGTCTGGGAACCATCCTGCGTATCGTGTATTTTCAGGAGCCAGTCAGCCAGCCCCGGCCACAGCCGCCCAAACACAAACAACGGCTCTTTTCCCTGTCAAACAAATCTGACCCGCCCCATTTCTGCATGGCAGATTGCAGGAGCCACTTGGTAGTATCAAACCAGCCCAACTTGGCACTGGTGCCACCTCAGGTCTTTGAACCATCCCGTGTATCGTGGATTTTAAGGAGGCAGCTGGCCGCACCCGGGCACAGGCCCCCGAACAAAAGCCACCGCCCTTTTCCCTGGCAAACAAAACTCGCCTGCCCCGCTTCTGGATGGCAGATTGCAAGAGCCATTTGGTACTATCAAACAAGCCCGACTTGGCCCTGGTGCCACTTTCGGTCTGGGAACCATCCTGCATATCAAAGAATTTCAGGAGCCAGCCGACCAGTTTCGGCCACATACCCCCGAACAAAAACCTCCGCCCTTTTCCCTTGCAAACAGAACTCAGCTGCCTCTCTTCTGGATGGCAGATTGCCGGAGACACTTTGTACTATGAAACCAGCCCGACTTGACACTGGTGCCAACTTGGGTCTGGGAAACATCCTGCGTATCGTGGAGTTTCAGGAGCCAGCCAGCCTCTCCAGGCCACAGGCCCCCAAACATAAACCACGGCACTTTTCCCTGGCAAAATAAACTCATCTGCCCCACTTCTGGATGGCAGATTGCAGGAGCCACTTGGTACTATCAAACCAGCCCGACTTGGCACTGGTGCCACCTTGGGTCTGGGAACCATCCTGCATGTCAAGAATTACAGGAGCCAGCTGGCCGCTCCCGGCCACAGGCCCAGAAAAACCAAACCATGGCCCTTTTCCCTTGCAAACAAAACTCACCTGGCACTTTTGGATGGCAAATTACAGGAGCCACTTGGTATTGTCAAACAAGCCCGACTTGGCACTAGTGCCACCTTGGGTCCGGGACCCATCCTGCATAGCAAGAATTACAGGAGCCAGCTGGCCGCTCCCGGCCACAGGCCCCGAAACACCACACCACGGCCCTTTTCCCTGGCAAACAAAACTCAACTGCCCCGCTTCCAGATGGCAGACTGCAGGAGCCACTTGGTACTATCAAACCAGCCCGACTTCGCACAGTTGCTACCTGGGGTCTGGGAACCATCCTGCATATCATGGATTTTCAGGAGCCAGCCGGGCACTTCTAGCCACAGGCCCCCAAAGAGAAACCACGGCACTTCTCCCTTGCAAAAAATATTCACCTGCTTCTCTTCTGCATGGAAGATTGCAGGACCCAATTGGTACGATGAAACCAGCCCAATTTGGCACTGTTGCCACGTTGGGTCTGGGAACCATCCTGCATAACGTGGATTCTCTGGAGCCAGCCGGCCACTCCCACCCACAGGCCCCCAAACAGAAACCATAGCTCTTTTCCCTGGCAAACAAAACTCACCGGCCCCGCTTCTGGATGGCACATAGCAGGAGCCACTTGGCACTGTCAAACCAGCCCGACTTGTGACTGGTGCCATCTTGGGTCTTGGAACCATCCTGCGTATCATGGATTGTCAGGAGCCAGCTGTCGACTCCCGGCCACAGGCCCTCAAACAGGAAGAACGGTCCTTTTCCCTGGCAAACAAAACTCACGTGTCCCGCTTCTGGATGGCAGATTGCAGGAGCCACTTGGTACTATCAAACCAGCCCAACTTGGCACTGGTGCCCCATTTGGCCTGTGAACCATCCTGCGTATCGTGGATTTTCATTAGCCAGCCGGCCACTCCCAGCCACAGTCCCCCAAACACAAACCACAGTCTTTTCCCTGGCAAACAAAACTCACCGGCCCGCTTCTGGATGGCAGATTGCAGGAGCCACTTGGCACTGTCATACCAGCCACACTTGGCACTGGTGCCACCTTTGGCCTGGAAACCATCCTTCATATCAAGAATTTCAGGAGCCAGCCGGCCACTCTCGGCCACAGACTCCCAAACAAAAACCACAGCCCTTTTCCCTGGCAAAGAAAACACACCTGCCCCCCTTCTGGATAGCAGATTTCAGGAGCCAATCTCTACTATCAAACCAGCCCAATTTGCCACTGGTGCTGCCTTCGGTCTAGGAACCATTCTGAGTATCGTGCATTTTCAGGAGCCAGCCAGCCTCTCCAGGCCATAGGCTCCCAAACAAAAACCACGGCACATTTCCCTTGCAAACAGAACTCACCAGCCTCTCTTCTGGATGGCAGATTGCAAGAGACACTTGGTACTATGAAACCAGCCCGACTAGGCACTGGTACCTCCTTGGGTCTGGGAAGCATCCTGCGTATCGTGGATTTTCAGGAGCCAGCTTACGACTCCCAGCCACAGGCCCCCCTATAGAAGCCACGCCCCGTTTACCTGAAAAACAATACGCAGCTGCCTCTCTTCTGGATGGCAGATTGCAGGAGCCAGTTTATACTATCAAACATGCCCGACTTAGACCTGGTGCCACCTTGGGTCTGGGATCCATCCTGCGTATCGTGCATATTTAGGAGTCAGCCAGCAACTCCCAGCCACAGGCCACCGAACACAAACCTAGGCTCTTTTCCCTGGCAAACAAAACTCACCTGCCCCGCTTATGGACGGCAGATTGCAGGAGCCAGTTTATACTATCAAACATGCCCGACTTGGCCCTGGTGCAACCTTGAGTCTGGGAACCATCCTGCGTATCGTGGATTTTCAGGAGACAGCCGGGCACTCCCAGGCACAGGCCCCCAAATACAAACCTCGGCCCTTTTCCCTGGCAAACAAAACTCACCTGCCTCTCTTCTGAATGGCAGACTGCAGGAGCCACTTGGTGCTATCAAACCAGCCCAATTTGGCACTGTTGCCACCTTGGGTCTGGGAACCATCCTGCGTATCGTGCATTTTCAGGAGCCAGTCGGCCACTTGCGGCCACAGGATGAAAAGCAGAAAACATAGCTCTTTTCCCTGGCAAACAAAACTTACCGGCCCCACTTCTGGGTGGCAGATTGAAGGAGCCAATTGGCACTGTCATACCAGCCACACTTGGCACTCGTGCCACCTTTGGCCTGGAAACCATCCTGCATATCAAGAATTTCAGGAGCCCGCCGGCCACTCTCGGCCACAGACTCCCAAATACAAACCACGGCCCTTTTCCCTGGCAAAGAACACTCACCTGCTTCTCTTCTGCATGGCAGATTGCAGGAGCCACTTGGTAGTATCAAACAAGCCCGACTTGGCCCAGGTGCCACCTTGGGTCTGGGATCCATCCTGCGTATCGTGGATATTTAGGAGTCAGCCAGCAACTCCCAGCCACAGGCCCCCGAACACAAACCTCGGCTCTTTTCCCTGGCAAAATAAACTCACCTGCCCCGCTTCTGGATGGCAGATTGCAGGAGCCGCTTGGTACTATCAAACCAGCCCAACTTGGCACTGGTGCCATCTTGGGTCTGGGAACCATCCTGCGTATCGTGGATTTTCAGGAGGCAGTTGGCCGCTCCCGTCCACAAGCCCCCAAACACCAACCACGGTCCTTTTCCCTGGCAAACAAAACTCACCGGCCCGCTTCTGGATGGCAGATTGCAGGAGCCACTTGGCACGGTCATACCAGCCACACTTGGCACTGGTGCCACCTTTGGTCTGGGAACCATCCTGCATGTCAAGAATTTCAGGAGCCCGCCGGCCACTCTCGGCCACAGACCCCGAAACACAAACCACGGCCCTTTTCCCTGGCAAAAAAATCTCACCTGCTTCTCTTCTGCATGGTAGATTGCAGGAGCCACTTGGTTGTATCAAACAAGCCCAACTTGGCACCGGTGCCCCCTTGGGTCTGGGAAGCATCCTGCATATCTAAGAATTTCAGGAGCCAGCCGACCAGGTTCGGCCACATGCCCCCGAACACAAACCTCGGCCCTTTTCCCTTGCAAACAGAACTCAGCTGCCTCTCTTCTGGATGGCAGATTGCAGGAGACACTTGGTAGTATCAAACATGCCCGACTTGGCACTGGTGCTGCCTGGGGTCTGGGAACCATCCTGTGTATCGTGGATTTTCAGGAGCCAGCCTATGACTCCCAGCCACAGGCCCCCAAAAAGCAGCCACGCCCCTTTTCCCTGGCAACCAATACGCAGCTGACTCTCTTCGGGATGGCAGATTGCAGGAGCCAGCTTATAGTATCAAACAAGCCTGACTTGGCACTGGTGCCACTTTCGGTCTGGGTTCCATCCTGCGTATGGTGGATTTTCAGGAGTCAGCAGGCCACTCCCAGGCACAGGCCCCCTAACAAAAACCACGGCCCTTTTCCCTGGCAAACAAACTCACCTGCCCCGCTTCTAGATGGCAGATTGCAGGAGCCACTTGGTACTAACATACCAGCCCGACTTGGCACTGTTGCTACCCTGGATCTGTGAACCATCCTGCGTATTGTAGATTTTCAGGAGCCAGCTGGCCACTCCCTGCCACAGGGCCCCGAACACAAACCACAGACCTTTTCCCGTGCAAACAAAACTCAACTGCCTGCTACGGGATGGTGGATTGCAGAAGCCACTTGGTACTATCAAACCGGCCTGACTTGGCACTGGTGCCACCTTTTGTCTGGGAACCATCCTGCATATCAAAGAATTTTAGGAGCCAGCCGACCAGTTACAGCCACAAGCCCCCAAACACACACCCTGGCCCTTTTCTCTTGCAAACAGAACTCACCTTTCTCTCTTCGGTATGGCATATTGCAGGAGCGCCTTGGTATGATCAAATCATCCCCACTTGGCACCCATGTGACCTTGGGTCTGAAAGCCATCCTGCGTATTGTGGATTTCCAGGAGCCAGCCAGCCACTCCAGGATACAGGCCCCCAAAAGCAAACCATGGCCCTTTCCCCTGGGAAACAAAACTCATCTGCCCCACTTCTGGATGGCAAATTGCAGGAGCCACTTGGTATTATCAAATCACCCCGACTTGGCACTGGTGCCACCTAGGGTCTTGGAACCATCCTGCGTATCGTGGATTTTCAGGAATCAGCCGGCCACTCCGAGCCACAGGCCCCCAAATACAAACCAGGGCCCTTTTCCCAGGCAAACAAAACTCACCTGCCTCTCTTCTGGATGGCAGATTGCAGGACCCAATTGGGATTATCAAAGCAGCCCAATTTGGCACTGTAGCCACCTAGGGTCTGGGAACCATCCTGCGTATCGTGCATTTTCAGGAGCCAGACAGCCACTCCCAGCCACAGGCCCCCAAACACAAACCACGGCCCTTTTCCCTGGCAAACAAATCTCACCTACCTGCTTCGGGATGGCAGATTGCAGGAGCCACTTGGTAGTATCAAACTAGCCCAACTTGGCACTGGTGCCACCTTCAGTCTGGGAACCATTCTGCGAATCGTGGCTTTTCATTAGCCAGCTGGCCACTCACGGCCACAGGCCCCGAAACACAAACCACGGTCCTTTTCCCTGGCAAACAAAACTCACCTGTCCCGCTTCTGGATGGCAGATTGCAGGAGCCACTTGCTAGGATCAAACCAGCCCAAGTTGGCACTGATGCCACCTTGGGTCTGGAAACCATCCTGCGAATCGTTGATTTTTTTGAGCCAGCTGGTCACTCCCGGCCACAGGCCCCTAAACAAAAACCACGGCCCTTTTTCCTGCCAAACAATACTCGCCTGCCTCGCTTCTGGATGAGAGATTGCAGGAGACACTTTGTACTATCAAAACAGCCCGACTGGGTACCCATGCCAGCTTGGGTCTGGGAAACATCCTGCATATTGTGCATTATCAGGAACCAGCCGGCCACTCCCAACCACAGCCCCCCAAACAGAAACCACGGCCAGGTTCCCCGGCAAACAAAACTCACCTGCCCCGCTTCTGGATGGCAGATTGCAGGAGCCACTTGATAGTATCAAACCAGCCCGTCTTGGCACTGGTGCCACCTTGGGTCTGGGAACAATCCTGCGTATCGTGGATTTTCAGGAGCCAGTCAGCCAGCCCCGGCCACAGCCGCCCAAACACAAACCACAGCTCTTTTCCCTGTCAAACAAATCTGACCCGCCCCATTTCAGCATGGCAGATTGCAGGAGCCACTTGGTAGTATCAAACCAGCCCAACTTGGCACTGGTGCCACCTCAGGTCTTTGAACCATCCCGTGTATCGTGGATTTTAAGGAGGCAGCTGGCCGCACCCGGGCACAGGCCCCCGAACAAAAGCCACCGCCCTTTTCCCTGGCAAACAAAACTCACTTGCCCTGCTTCTGGATGGCAGATTTCAGGAGCCATTTGGTACTATCAAACAAGCCCAACTTGGCCCTGGTGCCACTTTCGGTCTGGGAACCATCCTGCATATCAAAGAATTTCAGGAGCCAGCCGACCAGTTTCGGCCACATACCCCCGAACAAAAACCTCGGCCCTTTTCCCTTGCAAACAGAACTCAGCTGCCTCTCTTCTGGATGGCAGATTGCCGGAGACACTTTGTACTATGAAACCAGCCCGACTTGACACTGGTGCAAACTTTGGTCTGGGAAACATCCTGCGTATCGTGGAGTTTCAGGAGCCAGCCAGCCTCTCCATGCCACAGGCCCCCAAACATAAACCACGGCACTTTTCCCTGGCAAAATAAACTCATCTGCCCCACTTCTGGATGGCAGATTGCAGGAGCCACTTGGTACTATCAAACCAGCCCAACTTGGCACTGGTGCCACCTTGGGTCTGGGAACCATCCTGCATGTCAAGAATTACAGGAGCCAGCTGGCCGCTCCCGGCCACAGGCCCAGAAAAACCAAACCACGGCCCTTTTCCCTTGCAAACAAAACTCACCTGGCACTTTTGGATGGCAAATTACAGGAGCCACTTGGTATTGTCAAACAAGCCCGACTTGGCACTAGTGCCACCTTGGGTCTGGGACCCATCCTGCATAGCAAGAATTACAGGAGCCAGCTGGCTGCTCCCGGCCACAGGCCCCGAAACACCACACCACGGCCCTTTTCCCTGGCAAACAAAAGTCACCTTCCCCACTTCTGGATGGCAGATTGCAGGAGCCACTTGGTACTATCAAACCATCCGTCTTGGCCTAGGTGCCACCTTGGGTCTGGGAACCATCCTGCGTTTCGTGGATTTTCAGGAGGCACCTGGCGACTCCCAGCTACAGGCCCCAAACAGAAGCCATGCCCCTTTTCCCTGGCAAACAAAACTCACCTGCCCCGCTTCCAGATGGCAGACTGCAGGAGCCACTTGGTACTATCAAACCAGCCCGACTTCGCACAGTTGCTACCTGGGGTCTGGGAACCATCCTGCATATCATGGATTTTCAGGAGCCAGCCGGGCACTTCTAGCCACAGGCCCCCAAAGAGAAACCACGGCACTTCTCCCTTGCAAAAAATACTCACCTGCTTCTCTTCTGCATGGAAGATTGCAGGACCCAATTGGTACGATGAAACCAGCCCAATTTGGCACTGTTGCCACGTTGGGTCTGGGAACCATCCTGCATAACGTGGATTCTCTGGAGCCAGCCGGCCACTCCCACCCACAGGCCCCCAAACAGAAACCATAGCTCTTTTCCCTGGCAAACAAAACTCACCGGCCCCGCTTCTGGATGGCACATAGCAGGAGCCACTTGGCACTGTCAAACCAGCCCGACTTGTGACTGGTGCCATCTTGGGTCTTGGAACCATCCTGCGTATCATGGATTGTCAGGAGCCAGCTGTCGACTCCCGGCCACAGGCCCTCAAACAGGAAGAACGGTCCTTTTCCCTGGCAAACAAAACTCACGTGTCCCGCTTCTGGATGGTAGATTGCAGGAGCCACTTGGCACTGTCATACCAGCCACACTTGGCCCTGGTGCAACCTTGAGTCTGGGAACCATCCTGCGTATCGTGGATTTTCAGGAGACAGCCGGGCACTCCCAGGCACAGGCCCCGAAATACAAACCTCGGCCCTTTTCCCTGGCAAACAAAACTCACCTGCCTCTCTTCTGAATGGCAGACTGCAGGAGCCACTTGGTGCTATCAAACCAGCCCAATTTGGCACTGTTGCCACCTTGGGTCTGGGAACCATCCTGCGTATCGTGCATTTTCAGGAGCCAGTCGGCCACTTGCGGCCACAGGATGAAAAGCAGAAAACATAGCTCTTTTCCCTGGCAAACAAAACTTACCGCCCCCGCTTCTGGGTGGCAGATTGAAGGAGCCAATTGGCACTGTCATACCAGCCACACTTGGCACTCGTGCCACCTTTGGCCTGGAAACCATCCTGCATATCAAGAATTTCAGGAGCCCGCCGGCCACTCTCGGCCACAGACTCCCAAATACAAACCACGGCCCTTTTCCCTGGCAAAGAACACTCACCTGCTTCTCTTCTGCATGGCAGATTGCAGGAGCCACTTGGTAGTATCAAACAAGCCCGACTTGGCCCAGGTGCCACCTTGGGTCTGGGATCCATCCTGCGTATCGTGGATATTTAGGAGTCAGCCAGCAACTCCCAGCCACAGGCCCCCGAACACAAACCTCGGCTCTTTTCCCTGGCAAACAAAACTCACCTGCCCCGCTTCTGGACGGCAGATTGCAGGAGCCGCTTGGTACTATCAAACCAGCCCAACTTGGCACTGGTGCCATCTTGGGTCTGGGAACCATCCTGCGTATCGTGGATTTTCAGGAGGCAGTTGGCCGCTCCCGGCCACAAGCCCCCAAACACCAACCACGGTCCTTTTCCCTGGCAAACAAAACTCACCGGCCCGCTTCTGGATGGCAGATTGCAGGAGCCAATTGGCACTGTCATACCAGCCACACTTGGCACTGGTGCCACCTTTGGTCTGGGAACCATCCTGCATGTCAAGAATTTCAGGAGCCCGCCGGCCACTCTCGGCCACAGACTCCCAAACAAAAACCACAGCCCTTTTCCCTGGCAAAAAAATCTCACCAGCTTTTCTTCTGCATGGTAGATTGCAGGAGCCACTTGGTTGTATCAAACAAGCCCAACTTGGCACCGGTGCCACCTTGGGTCTGGGAACCATCCTGCATGTCTAAGAATTTCAGGAGCCAGCCGACCAGGTTCGGCCACATGCCCCCGAACACAAACCTCGGCCCTTTTCCCTTGCAAACAGAACTCAGCTGCCTCTCTTCTGGATGGCAGATTGCAGGAGACACTTGGTAGTATCAAACATGCCCGACTTGGCACTGGTGCTGCCTGGGGTCTGGGAACCATCCTGTGTATCGTGGATTTTCAGGAGCCAGCCTACGACTCCCAGCCACAGGCCCCCAAAAAGCAGCCACGCCCCTTTTCCCTGGCAACCAATACGCAGCTGACTCTCTTCGGGATGGCAGATTGCAGGAGCCAGCTTATAGTATCAAACAAGCCCGACTTGGCACTGGTGCCACTTTCGGTCTGGGTTCCATCCTGCGTATGGTGGATTTTCAGGAGTCAGCAGGCCACTCCCAGGCACAGGCCCCCTAACAAAAACCACGGCCCTTTTCCCTGGCAAACAAACTCACCTGCCCCGCTTCTAGATGGCAGATTGCAGGAGCCACTTGGTACTAACATACCAGCCCGACTTGGCACTGTTGCCACCTTGGGTCTGGAAACCATCCTGCGAATCGTTGATTTTTTTGAGCCAGCTGGTCACTCCCGGCCACAGGCCCCTAAACAAAAACCACGGCCCTTTTTCCTGCCAAACAATACTCGCCTGCCTCGCTTCTGGATGAGAGATTGCAGGAGACACTTTGTACTATCAAAACAGCCCGACTGGGTACCCATGCCAGCTTGGGTCTGGGAAACATCCTGCATATTGTGCATTATCAGGAACCAGCCGGCCACTCCCAACCACAGCCCCCCAAACAGAAACCACGGCCAGGTTCCCCGGCAAACAAAACTCACCTGCCCCGCTTCTGGATGGCAGATTGCAGGAGCCACTTGATAGTATCAAACCAGCCCGTCTTGGCACTGGTGCCACCTTGGGTCTGGGAACAATCCTGCGTATCGTGGATTTTCAGGAGCCAGTCAGCCAGCCCCGGCCACAGCCGCCCAAACACAAACCACGGCTCTTTTCCCTGTCAAACAAATCTGACCCGCCCCATTTCTGCATGGCAGATTGCAGGAGCCACTTGGTAGTATCAAACCAGCCCAACTTGGCACTGGTGCCACCTCAGGTCTTTGAACCATCCCGTGTATCGTGGATTTTAAGGAGGCAGCTGGCCGCACCCGGGCACAGGCCCCCGAACAAAAGCCACCGCCCTTTTCCCTGGCAAACAAAACTCACTTGCCCTGCTTCTGGATGGCAGATTTCAGGAGCCATTTGGTACTATCAAACAAGCCCGACTTGGCCCTGGTGCCACTTTCGGTCTGGGAACCATCTTGCATATCAAGAATTTCAGGAGCCCGCCGGCCACTCTCGGCCACAGACTCCCAAACAAAAACCACAGCCCTTTTCCCTGGCAAAGAAAACACACCTGCTTCTCTTTTGGATGGCAGATTGCAGGAGCCACTTGGTTGTAACAAACAAGCCCGACTTGGCACCGGTGCCACCTTGGGTCTGGGATCCATCCTGCGTATCGTGCATTTTCAGGAGTCAGCCAGCCACTCCCAGCCACAGGCCCCCAAACACAAACCTCAGCCCTTTCCCCTGACAAAGAAAACTCACCTGACCCCCTGCTGGATGGCAGATTTCAGGAGCCAATCTGTACTATCAAACCAGCCCAATTTGCCACTGGTGCCGCCTTCGGTCTAGGAACCATTCTGAGTATCGTGCATTTTCAGGAGCCAGCCAGCCTCTCCAGGCCACAGGCTCCCAAACAAAAACCACGGCACTTTTCCCTGGCAAAATAAACTCAGCTGCCCTGCTTATGGATGGCAGATTGCAGGAGCCGCTTGGTACTATCAAACCGGCCCAACTAGGCACTGGTGCCATCTTGGGTCTGGGAACCATTCTGCGTATCGTGGATTTTCAGGAGGCAGTTGGCCGCTCCCGGGCACAAGCCCCCAAACACAAACCACGGCCATTTTACCTGGCAAACAAAACTCATCTGCCCCGGTTCCGGATGGCAGATTGCAGGAGACATTTGGTACTATCAAACAAGCCCCACTTGGCACCGGTGCCAACCTTGGGTGTGGGAACCATCCTGCATATCAAAGAATTTCAGGAGACAGCCGACCAGTTTCGGCCACATGCCCCCGAACACAAACCTCGGCCCTTTTCCCTTGCAAACAGAACTCAGCTGCCTCTCTTCTGGATGGCAGATTGCAAGAGACACTTGGTACTATGAAACCAGCCCGACTAGGCACTGGTACCACCTTGGGTCTGGGAAGCATCCTGCGTATCGTGGATTTTCAGGAGCCAGCTTACGACTCCAAGCCAAAGACCCCCTATAGAAGCCACACCCCGTTTCCCTGACAAACAATACGCAGCTGCCTCTCTTCTGGATGGCAGATTGCAGGAGCCAGTTTATACTATCAAACATGCCCAACTTGGCCCTGGGGCCACCTTGGGTCTGGGAACCATCCTGCGTATCGTTGATTTTCAGGAGACAGCCGGGCACTCCCAGGCACAGGCCCCCAAATTCAAACCTCGGCCCTTTACCCTGGCAAACAAAACTCACCTGCCTCTCTTCTGAATGGCAGACTGCAGGAGCCACTTGGTGCTATCAAACCAGCCCAATTTGGCACTGTTGCCACCTTGGGTCTGGAACCATCCTGCGTATCGTGCATTTTCAGGAGCCAGTCGGCCACTTGCGGCCACAGGATGAAAAGCAGAAAACATAGCTCTTTTCCCTGGCAAACAAAACTTACCGGCCCCGCTTCTGGGTGGCAGATTGAAGGAGCCAATTGGCACTGTCATACCAGCCCAACTTGGCACTCGTGCCACCTTTGGCCTGGAAACCATCCTGCATATCAAGAATTTCAGGAGCCCGCCGGCCACTCTCGGCCACAGACTCCCAAATACAAACCACGGCCCTTTTCCCTGGCAAAGAACACTCACCTGCTTCTCTTCTGGATGGCAGATTGCAGGAGCCACTTGGTAGTATCAAACAAGCCCGACTTGGCCCAGGTGCCACCTTGGGTCTGGGATCCATCCTGCGTATCGTGGATATTTAGGAGTCAGCCAGCAACTCCCAGCCACAGGCCCCCGAACACAAACCTCGGCTCTTTTCCCTGGCAAACAAAACTCACCTGCCTCTTTTCTGGACGGCAGATTACAGGAGCCGCTTGGTACTATCAAACCAGCCCAACTTGGCACTGGTGCCATCTTGGGTCTGGGAACCATCCTGCGTATCGTGGATTTTCAGGAGGCAGTTGGCCGCTCCCGGCCACAAGCCCCCAAACACCAACCACGGTCCTTTTCCCTGGCAAACAAAACTCACCTGTTTCTCTTCTGAATGGCAGACTGCAGGAGCCACTTGGCACTGTCATACCAGCCACACTTGGCACTGGTGCCACCTTTGGTCTGGGAACCATCCTGCATGTCAAGAATTTCAGGAGCCCGCCGGCCACTCTCGGCCACAGACCCCGAAACACAATCCACGGCCCTTTTCCCTGGCAAACAAAACTCACCTGCTTCTCTTCTGCATGGCAGATTGCAGGAGCCACTTGGTTGTATCAAACAAGCCCGACTTGGCACCGGTGCCACCTTGGTTCCGGGACCCATCCTGCATATCTAAGAATTTCAGGAGCCAGCCGACCAGGTTCGGCCACATGCCCCCGAACACAAACCTCGGCCCTTTTCCCTTGCAAACAGAACTCAGCTGCCTCTCTTCTGGATGGCAGATTGCAGGAGACACTTGGTAGTATCAAACATGCCCGACTTGGCACTGGTGCTGCCTGGGGTCTGGGAACCATCCTGTGTATCGTGGATTTTCAGGAGCCAGCCTACGACTCCCAGCCGCAGGCGCCCGAAAAGCAGCCACGCCCCTTTTCCCTGGCAACCAATACGCAGCTGACTCTCTTCTGGATGGCAGATTGCAGGAGCCAGCTTATAGTATCAAACAAGCCCGACTTGGCACTGGTGCCACTTTCGGTCGGGGTTCCATCCTGCGTATGGTGGATTTTCAGGAGTCAGCAGGCCACTCCCAGGCACAGGCCCCCTAACAAAAACCACGGCCCTTTTCCCTGGCAAACAAACTCACCTGCCCCACTTCTAGATGGCAGATTGCAGGAGCCAATTGGTACTAACATACCAGCCCGACTTGGCACTGTTGCTACCCTGGATCTGTGAACCATCCTGCGTATTGTAGATTTTCAGGAGCCAGCCGGCCACTCCCTGCCACAGGGCCCCGAACACAAACCACAGACCTTTTCCCGTGCAAACAAAACTCAACTGCCTGCTACGGGATGGTGGATTGCAGAAGCCACTTGGTACTATCAAACCGGCCTGACTTGGCACTGGTGCCACCTTTTGTCTGGGAACCATCCTGCATATCAAAGAATTTTAGGAGCCAGCCGACCAGTTACGGCCACAAGCCCCCAAACACAAACCCTGGCCCTTTTCTCTTGCAAACAGAACTCATCTTTCTCTCTTCGGTATGGCATATTGCAGGAGCCCCTTGGTATGATCAAATCATCCCCACTTGGCACCCATGTGACCTTGGGTCTGAAAGCCATCCTGCGTATTGTGGATTTCCAGGAGCCAGCCAGCCACTCCAGGATACAGGCCCCCAAAAGCAAACCATGGCCCTTTTCCCTGGGAAATAAAACTCATCTGCCCCACTTCTGGATGGCAAATTGCAGGAGCCACTTGGTATTATCAAATCACCCCGACTTGGCACTGGTGCCACCTAGGGTCTTGGAACCATCCTGCGTATCATGGATTTTCAGGAATCAGCCGGCCACTCCGAGCCACAGGCCCCCAAATACAAACCAGGGCTCATTTCCCAGGCAAACAAAACTCACCTGCCTCTCTTCTGGATGGCAGATTGCAGGACCCAATTGGAATTATCAAAGCAGCCCAATTTGGCACTGTAGCCACCTAGGGTCTGGGAACCATCCTGCGTATCGTGCATTTTCAGGAGCCAGACAGCCACTCCCAGCCACAGGCTGACATACAGAAACCACGGTCTTCTTCCCTGGCAAACAAAACTCACCTGCCCCGCTTATGGATGGCAGATTGCAGGAGCCACTTGGTACAATCAAACCAGCCCAACTTGGAACTGCTGCCACCTTCAGTCTGGGAACCATTCTGCGAATCGTGGCTTTTCATTAGCCAGCTGGCCACTCACGGCCACAGGCCCCGAAACACAAACCACGGTCCTTTTCCCTGGCAAACAAAACTCACCTGCCCCGCTTCTGGATGGCAGATTGCAGGAGCCACTTGCTAGGATCAAACCAGCCCAAGTTGGCACTGTTGCCACCTTGGGTCTGGAAACCATCCTGCGAATCGTTGATTTTTTTGAGCCAGCTGGTCACTCCCGGCCACAGGCCCCTAAACAAAAACCACGGCCCTTTTTCCTGCCAAACAATACTCGCCTGCCTCGCTTCTGGATGAGAGATTGCAGGAGACACTTTGTACTATCAAAACAGCCCGACTGGGTACACATGCCAGCTTGGGTCTGGGAAACATCCTGCATATTGTGCATTTTCGGGAACCAGCCAGCCACTCCCAACCACAGCCCCCCAAACAGAAACCACGGCCAGGTTCCCCGGCAAACAAAACTCACCTGGCCCGCTTCTGGATGGCAGATTGCAGGAGCCACTTGATAGTATCAAACCAGCCCGTCTTGGCACTGGTGCCACCTTGGGTCTGGGAACCATCCTGCGTATCGTGGATTTTCAGGAGCCAGTCAGCCAGCCCCGGCCACAGCCGCCCAAACACAAACCACGGCTCTTTTCCCTGTCAAACAAATCTGACCTGCCCCACTTCTGGATGGAAGATTGCAGGAGTCACTTGGTACTATCAAACCGGCCCGACTTGGCACTGGTGGCACCTTGGGTCTGGGAACCATCCTGTCTATCGTGGATTTTCTAGAACCAGCCAGCCACTCCCAGCCACAGGCCCACAAACACAAACCACGGCCCCTTTCCCTGCCAAAAAAAACTCACCTGTCCCATTTCTGGATGGCAGATTGCAGGAACCACTTGGTAGTATCAAACCAGCCCAACTTGGCACTGGTGCCACCTCAGGTCTGAGAACCATCCTGCGTACCGTGGATTTTCTGGAGGCAGCTGGCCGCACCCGGGCACAGGCCCCTGAACACAAGCCACCGCCCTTTTCCCTGGCAAACAAAACTCACTTGCCCCGCTTCTGGATGGCAGATTGCAGGAGGAATTGGTACTATCAAACCAGCCCGACTTGGCACTGGTGCCACCTTGGGTATGGATATCATCTTGCATATGGGGGATTTTCAGGAGCCAGCCGGCCACTCCCAGCCACAGGCCCCCGAACACAAACCACGTCCCTTTTCCCTTGCAGACAAAACTCACCTTGCCCATTTCTGGATGGCAGATTAAAGGAGCCACTTTGCACTATCAAACCAGCCCAACTTGTCACTGGTGCCACCTTGGGTCTGGGAACCATCCTGCGTATCGTGGATTTTCAGGAGCCAGCCAGCCACTCCCAGCCACAGGCCCCCGAACACAAACCTCGGCTCTTTTCCCTGTCAAACAAATCGCACCTGCCCCGCTTCTGGATGGCAGATTGCAGGAGCCAATTGGTAATATCTAAGCAGCCCGACTTGGCACTGGTGCCAGCTTGGGTCTGGGAACCATTCTGCGTATCGCGGATTTTAAGTAGTCATGAGGCCACTCACGGCCAGAGGTCCCCAAAACAAAATCACGGCCCTTTTCCCTTTCAAACAATACTCACCTGCCCCGCTTCTGGATGGCACATTGCAGGAGGCACTTGGCACTGTCAAACCAGCCCAACTTGGCACTGGTGCCACCTTGGGTCTGGGAACCACCCTACATATCAAGAATTTCAGGAGCCAGCCGGCCACTCCCAGCCACAGGCCCCAAACACAAACCACGTCCCTTTTCCCTTGCAGACAAAACTCACCTTGCCCATTTCTGGATGGCAGATTAAAGGAGCCACTTTGCACTATCACACCAGCCCGACTTGGCACTGGTGCCACCTCGGGTCTGAGTACCATCCCGCGTATCGTGGATTTTCTGGAGCCAGCTGGCCGCACCTGGGCACATGCCCCCGAAGACAAGCCACGGCCCTTTACCCTGGCAAACGAAACTCACCTGCCCCGCTTCTGGATGGCACATTGCAGGAGCCACTTGGTACTATCAAACCATCCCGACTGGGCACTGTTGGCACCTTGGGTCTGGGAACCATCCTGCATATCAAAGAACTTCAGGAGCCAGCCGACCAGTTTCGGATACAGGCCCCTGAACACAAACCTTGGCCCTTTTCCCTTTCAAACAGAACTCACCTGCCTCACTTCTGGATGGCAGATTGCATGAGCCACTAGGCACTGTCAAATGAGCACGACTTGGCATTGGTGCCACCTTGGGTCTGGGAACCATCCTGCGGATCGTGGATTTTCAGGAGCCAGCCGGCCACTCCCAGCAACAGGCCCCAAAACACAAACATCGGCCATTTTCCCTTTCAAACAATACTCACCTGCCCCACTTCTGGATGGCACATTGCAGGAGGCACTTGGCACTGTCAAACCAGCCCAACTTGGCACTGGTGCCACCTTGGGTCTGGGAACCACCCTACATATCAAGAATTTCAGGAGCCAGCCGGCCACTCTCGGTCACAGGCCCCCAAGCACAAATCACGGCCCTTTTCCCTGGAAAACAAAACTCACCTGCCCCACTTCTGGGTGGCAGATTGAAGGAGCCACTTGGTAGTATCAAACCAGCCCCACATGGCACAGGTGGCACCTTGGGTCTGGGAATCATCCTGCATATCTAAGAATTTCAGGAGCCATCCGGCCACTCTCGGTCACAGGCCCCCAAGCACAAATCACGGCCCTTTTCCCTGGAAAACAAAACTCACCTGCCCCACTTCGGGATGGAAGTTTGTTTGAGCCAGTTGATACTATCAAACCAGCCCGACTTGTGAGTGGTGCCACCATGGGTCTGGGATCCATCCTGCGTATCGTGGATATTTAGGAGTCAGCCAGCAACTCCCAGCCACAGGCCCCCGAACACAAACCTCGGCTCTTTTCCCTGGCAAACAAAACTCACCTGCCCCGCTTCTGGATGGCAGATTGCATGAACCATTTGGTACTATCAAACAAACCACCGACTAGGCACTGGTGCCCTCTTGTGTCTGAGAACCATCCTGCGTATCGTGGATTTTCAGGAGCCAGCTGGCTGCTCCCAGCCACCGTCTCCCAAACTCAAACCACGACCCTTTTCCCTGGCAAACAAAACTCACCTGCCCCACTTCTGGACGGCAGATTGCAGGAGCCACTTGGTACTATCAAACCATCCCGGCTTGGCAGTGTTGGCACCTTGGGTCTGGGAAACATCCTGCATATCAAAGAATTTCAGGAGCCAGCCGACCAGTTTCGGCCACAGGCACCCGAACACAAACAACGGCCCTTTTCCCTTGTAGACAAAACTCACCTTGCCCATTTCTAGATGGCAGATTGCAGGACCAACTTGGTAGTATCAAACCAGCACGAGTTGGCACTGGTGCCACCTTGGGTCTGGGAACCAACCTGTGTATCGTGGATTTTCAGGAGCTAGCCAGCCACTCCCAGCCACAGGCCCCCAAACACAAACAACGGCCCTTTTCCCTGCCAAACAAAACTCACCTGCCCCATTTCTGGATGGCAGATTGCAAGAGCCACTTGGTAGTATCAAACCAGCCCGTCTTGGTAGTGTTGCCACTTCGGGTCTGAGAACCATCCCGCGTACCGTGGATTTTCTGGAGGCAGCTGGGCGCACCCGGGCACAGGCCGCTGAACACAAGCCACCGCACTTTTCCCTGGCAAACAAAACTCACCTGCCCCGCTTCTGGATGGCAGATTGCAGGAGCAATTGGTACTATCAAACCAGTCCGACTTGGCACTGGTGCCACTTTGGGTATGGAAATCATCTTGCGTATGGGGGATTTTCAGGAGCCAGCCAGCCACTCCCAGCCACAGGCGCCCGAAGACAAACCACGTCCCTTTTCCCTTGCAGACAAAACTCACCTTGCCCCATTTCTGGATGGCAGATTAAAGGAGCCACTTTGCACTATCAAACCAGCCCGACTTGTCTCTGGTGCCACCTTGGGTCCGGCAACCATCCTGCGTATCGTGGATTTTCAGGAGCCAGCCAGCCACTCCCAGCCACAGGCCCCCGAACACAAACAACGGTCCTTTTCCCTGGCAAACAAAACGCACCTGCCCCGCTTCTGGATGGCAGATTGCAGCAGCCAATTGGTAATATCTAAGCAGCCCGACTTGGCACTGGTGCCAGCTTGGGTCTGGGAACCATCCTGCGTATCGCGGATTTTAAGTAGTCATCAGGCCACTCACGGCCAGAGGTCCCCAAAACAAAACCACGGTCCTTTTCCCTTTCAAACAATACTCACCTGCCCCGCTTCTGGATGGCACATTGCAGGAGGCACTTGGCACTGTCAAACCAGCCCAACTTGGCACTGGTGCCACCTTGGGTCTGGGAACCACCCTACATATCAAGAATTTCAGGAGCCAGCCGGCCACTCCCAGCCACAGGCCCCCAAACACAAACCACGTCCCTTTTCCCTTGCAGACAAAACTCACCTTGCCCATTTCTGGATGGAAGATTAAAGGAGCCACTTTGCACTATCAAACCAGCCCGACTTGTCACTGGTGCCACCTTGGGTCTGGGAACCATCCTGCGTATCGCGGATTTTAAGTAGTCATCAGGCCACTCACGGCCAGAGGTCCCCAAAACAAAACCACGGCCCTTTTCCCTTTCAAACAATACTCACCTGCCCCGCTTCTGGATGGCACATTGCAGGAGGCACTTGGCACTGTCAAACCAGCCCAACTTGGCACTGGTGCCACCTTGGGTCTGGGAACCACCCTACATATCAAGAATTTCAGGAGCCAGCTGGCCACTCTTGGCAACAGGCTCCCAAACACAAACTACGTCCCTATTCCCTGCCAAACAAAACTCACCTGCCCCTTTTCTGGATGGCAGATTGCAGGAGCCACTTGGTACTATCAAACCAGCCCGACTTGGCACTGGTGCCACCTCGGGTCTGAGTACCATCCCGCGTATCGTGGATTTTCTGGAGCCAGTTGGCCGCACCTGGGCACATGCCCCCGACGACAAGCCACGGCCCTTTTCCCTGGCAAACAAAACGCACCTGCCCCGCTTCTGGATGGCAGATTGCAGTAGCCAATTGGTAGTATCAAACCAGCCCCACTTGGCACTGGTGCCACCTCGGGTCTCAGATCCATCCCCCGTATCGTGGATTTTCTGGAGGCCGCTGGCTCTACCTGGGCACATGCCCCCGATCATAAGCTACGGCGCTTTTCCCTGCCAAACAAAACTCACTTGCCCCACTTCTGGATGGCAGATTGCAAGAGCAATTGGTACTATCAAACCGGCCCGACTTGGCACTGGTGCCACTTTGGGTCTGGGAACCATCCTGTCTATCGTGGATTTTCAGGAACCAGCCAGCCACTCCCAGCCACAGGGCCACAAACACAAACAATGGCCCTTTTCCCTGCCAAACAAAACTCACCTGCCCTTCTTATGGATGGCAGATTGCAGGAGCCACTTGGTAATATCAAAGCAGCCCGACTTTGCACTGGTGCCAGCTTGGGTCTGGGAACTATCCTGCATATCGCGGATTTTCAGGAGCCAGCCGGCCACTGACGGCCACAGGTCCCCAAAACCAAACCACGGCCCTTTTCCCTTTCAAACAAAACTCACCTGCCCCGCTTCTAGATGGCACATTGCAGGAGGCACTTTGCACTATCAAACCAGCCCGACTTGTGACTGGTGCCACCATGGGTCTGGGAACCATCCTGCGTACCGTGGATTTGAAGGACCCAGCGGACCACTCTCGGCCACACTCTCCCAAACTCAAACACTGGCCCTTTTCCCTGGCAAAGAAAACTCACCAGCCCCATTTCTGGATGGCAGATTGCAGTACCCACTTGGTACTATCAAACCATCCCGACTTGGCACTGGTGCCACCTCGGGTCTGAGAACTATCCCGCGTATCGTGCATTTTCAGGAGGCAGCTTGCCACACCCAGGCACATGCCACCGAATACAAGCCACGGCCCTTTTTCCTGGCAAACAAAACTCACCTGCTCCACTTCTGGATGGCAGATTGAAGGAGCCACTTTGCACTATCAAACCAGCCCGACTTGTGACTGGTGCCACCATGGGTCTGGGAACCATCCTGTGTACCGTGGATTTGAAGGATCCAGCTGGCCACTCTCAGCCACATTCTCCCAAACTCCATCCACGGCCCTTTTCCATGGCAAAAAAAACTCACCTGCCTTACTTCTGGGTTGTAGATTTCAGGAGCCACTGGGTAGTATCAAACGCGCCCCATATGGCTCGGGCTGCAGCCCTGCCCCACACACATGGAGTCCCTTCACTCACACATGGAGCCCCGCCACTCACTGACTGGATCCCCACCCCTGACAGCCTGGAACCCCGCCACTCACGCATGGAACCCATTCCCACACTCATGGGGCCCTTACCCTCAAAATTGGAGCCCCGCCCCTCAAACATTGCCCAGGCTCCTCAATGCCTGGAGCCCTGCCCATCTAACTTGGAGCCCCGACCTGCACTGGCTGGAGCCCTGCCCCAAACACATGGAGCCCGTTCCCTCACATATGGAGCCCTGTCCCTTACTTCCGGGAGCGCGACACCTAACAAATGGAGCCCCGCCAAACACTGCCTAGATTCCCGCCCCTCACTGATGGATCACCACCCCTGACAGCCTGGAACCCCGCGCCTTAATCATGGAACCATATCGATAACACATGGGGCCCTGCCCCTCACAATTGGAGCCCCGCCTCTCAAACATAAAGCCCTGCCCCCAATGAATGGAGCCCTGACCATCCCACATGGAGCCCCGACCATCACTGGCTGGAGCCCTGCCGCACACACATGGAGCCCCTTCCCTCACACATGGAGCCATGCCCCTTACTGCCTGGATCACGACCCCGAACACATGGAGGTCCGCCCATAACTGCCTAGAGCCCTACCCATCATTGATTGGATCCCCACCCCTGACAGCCTGGAACCCCGCCCTTCACTCATTGAAAATCTTCCCTCACACGGGGGGCCCTGCCCCTCACAATTTGAGCCCTGCCCCACACACATGGAGCCCCGCCCATAACTGGCTGGAGCCCTGCCCCACACACATGGAATCCCATCACTCACACATACAGCCCTGCCCCTTACTACCGGCAGCCCGACCCCTAACACATGGAGCCCCGCACATCACTGCCTAGAGCCCGACCCTCACTGACTAAATACCCAACCCTTACAGCCTGGAACCCCACCCCTCATGCATGGAATTCCTTCCCTCACTCATTGAGCCCTGCCCCTCACAATTGGAGCCCCGCCCCTCAAACATGGAGCCCTGCCCCTCAATGCCTGGTGTACTACCCATCCCACATGGAGCCTTGCCCATCACTGGCTGGAGCCCTGCCCCACACACATGGAGCCCCTTCCCTTACACATGCAGCCCTGCCCCTTACTGCTGGGAGCCCAACTTGTATTACATGGAGCCCTGCCCCCCAGTTCCGAGAGCCCCACCCCTCACTGACTGGATCCCCAAACCTGACAGCCTGGAACTCCGCCCCTCACGCATGGAACCCCTTCCTTCACTCATGGGGTCCTGCCCCTCACAATATGAGCCCCGCCCCTCAAACAGGGAGTGCTGCCCCTCACTTCATGAAGCCCTGCCCATCTCAGATGAAGAACCGCCCATCACTTGCTGGAGTCCTGCCCCACACACATGGAGCCCCTTTCCTCGCACATGGAGCCCACCCCCTTAGTGCCGGAAGCCCGACCCCTAACACATCGTGCCCCGCCTATCAATGCCTAGACCCCCGCCACTCACTGACTTGATCCCAACTCATGACAGCCTTGAACCCCGCCCCTCATGCATGGTACCGCTTCCCACACTCATGGGGACCTGCTCCTCACAATTGGATCCCCGCCCCTCAAACATGGAGCCCTACCACTCAATGCCCAGAGCCCTGCCCATCCCAAATTGGGCCACGCCCATGACTGGCTGGAGCCCTGCCCCACACACATGGATCCGTTCCCTCACACATGGAGCACTGCCGTTTACTGCCGGGACCCCAACACCTAACACTTGGAGACCCGACCATCACAGCCCAGAGCACCGCCCCTCTCTGACTGGATCCCTACCCCTCACAGCCTGGAACCCCGCAACCCACTCATGCAACCTTTTCCCCCACACATGGGGCCCTGCCCCTCAGGGTTGTCGCCCTGCCCCTCAAATATGGAGCCCTGCCCCTCACTGCATGTAGCCCTGCCCATCCCACATGGAGCCCCGCACATCACTGGCTCTAGCCCTGCCCCACGCACATGATCCCCTTCCCTCACACATGGAGCCCTGCCACTTACTGCTGGGACGCCGACCCCTAACACATGGAGCTCCGCACATCCCTGACATTAGCCTCACGCCTCACTGACTGGATCCCCACCCCTGAAAGCCTGGAACCCCGCCCCTCACACATGGAAACCGTTCCCCCAGTCATGGGGCCCTGCCCCTCACTACTGGAGCCCCTTCCCTAACACATGGAGCCCCGCCCCTGATGGCCGGGAGCCCAACCCCAAAAACATGGAGACCCCGCCCTCACTTCCTAGAGCCCCACCTTTCACTGACTGGATCCCCACCCCTGAAACATGGAAACCCCCCCCTCACGCATGGAACCCCTTCCCTAAATCATGGGGTCCTGTCCCACACAATTGGAGCCCCTCCCCTCAAACATGGAGTCCTGGCCCCCACTGCATGAAGCCCTGCCAATGTCAGCTGGAGAACCGCCCATCACTGGCTGAAGCCCTGCCCCAAACACATGGAGCCCGCTCCCTCACACATGGAGCCCTGCTCCTTACTGCCGGGAGCCCGACCCTTAACACATGGAGCCCTGCCGATCACTGCCTAGAGCCCTGTATTTCACTGACTGGATCCCCACCCCTGACAGCCTTGAACCCCGCCCCTCACGCATGGAACCACTTCCCTCACTCATGGGGCCCTGCCCCTAAGAATTGGAGCCCCGCCCCTCAAACATGCAGCCCTGCCGCTTAATGCCTGGAGCCCTGCACTTTCCATATGTAGCCCCGTCCATCTCCGGTTGGAGCCCTCCCCACAAACATGGAGCCCCTTCCATCACACATGGAGCCCTGCCCGATACTGCCAGGAGCCCGAACCCTAACACATGGAGCCCCGCCCATCACTTCCTTGAGCCAACCCCCTAACTGATTGGATCCCCACCCCTGACAGCCTGGAACCCCGCCCCTCACGCATGGAACCACTTACCTAAATCATGGGGCCCTGACCCTAACAAATGGAGCCCCGCCGCTCAAATATGGAGCTCTGCCCCTCAATGCATGGAGCCCTGACTATCCCACATGGAGCCTCTCCCATCACTGGCTGGAGCCCTGCCCCACAGACATGGAGCGCCTTCCCTCACACATGGAGCCCTGCCTCTCCCTGCCGGTAGCCCGACCCCTGACACATGGAGCCTCGACCCTCACTGCCTATAGTCCCGCCCATCACTGATTGGATCCCCACTCCTGACAGCCTGGAACCCCGACCCTCACGCGTGGAACCACTTACCTCACTCGTGGGGTCCTGCCCCACACTATTGGAGCGCCGTCTGTCAAACATGGAGCCCTGCACCTCAATGCCTGCAGCCCTGCCCATTCCACATGGAGCCTTCCCCATCACTGGATGGAGCCCTGCTTCAAACACGTGGAGTCCCATCCCTCACACGTGGAGCCCGGCCCCTCAATGACTTAAGCCCTGCCAATCCCACATGGAGCCCTGCAGATCACTGGCTGGAGCCCGGCCCCACACACATGGAGCCCCTTCCCTCACCCATGGAGCCCTGCCCCTTACTGCCTGGAGCCCAACCCCTAACACATGGAGCCACGCCTATCACTGCCTACAGCCCTACCCCTCACCTACTACATCAAAAAACCTGACAGTTTGGAACCCTGCCCCTCACGCATGGAATCCCTTCCCATACACATGGGGCCGTGCCCCACACAAAAGGAGCCCCGCCCCACAAATATTGAGCCCTGCCCCTCACTGCATGGAGCCCTTCCCATCCTACATGGAGCCCCGTCCATCACTGGCTGGAGCCCTGCCTCACACACATGGAGCCCATTCCCTCACATATGGAGCCCTGCCACTTACTGCTGGGAGACCGACCCCCTAACACATAGAGCCACGCCCATCACTGCCTAGAGACCCGCCCCTCACTGGCTGGATCCCAAACCCTGACAGCTGGGAACCCTGCCCCTCACGCCTGGAACCACTTACCTCACTCATGGGGTCCTGCCCCTCCCAACTGGAACCCTGCCCCTCAAACATGGAGCCCTGCCCCTCACTGCTGGGAGCCCGACCACTAACACATGGCGAACCGCGCATCACGGCCTAGAGCCCAACCCCTCACTGACAAGATCCTCACCCCGACAGTCTGGAACCCTGCCCCTCACCCAAGGAATTACTTCCCTCACTCATGGGGCCCTGCCCCTCACAATTAGAGCCCCGCCCCTCAAACATGTAGCACTGCCCCTCACTGCCTGGAGCCCTGCCCATTCAACATGGGGGCCAAACCAACACTTGCTGGAGCCCTGTCCCGGACATATGGAGTCTCCTCCCTCACACATGGAGCCCTGCCCCTTACTGTAAGGAGCCAAACCCCAAACACATGGAACCTTGCCCATCACTGCCTGGAGCCCTGCCCCACACACATGGAGTCCCATCCCTCAGAGATGGAGCACTCCCCCTTACTGCCAGGACGCCAACCCCTAACATATGGAGCCCCACGCCTCATTGCCTACAGGCCCGCCCCTAGCTGACTGCATCCCCACCCCTGACAGCCTGGAATCCCACCCCTCACGCATGGAACCCCTTCCATCACCATGGGGCCCTGCCCCTAACAATTGTAGCCCCACCCCTCTAGCGTGGAGCCATGCCCCTCAATGACTTGAGCCCTGCCCACCCCACATGCAGCCCGGCAGATCACTGGCTGGAGCCCTGCCCCACACACATGGAGCCCCTTCCCTTACCCATGGAGCCCTGCCCCTTACTGCCGGGAGCCCAACACCTTACACATGGAGCCCCGGCCATCACTGCCTAGAGACCTGCACCTCACTGGCTGGATCTCCACCCCTGACAGCCTGGAACCCCGCCCCTCACACCTGGAACCATTTACCTCACTCATGGGTCCTGCCCCTCACAATTGGAGCCCCGCCACTCAAACACGGAGCCCTGCGATTCATTGCCTGGAGCACTTCCCATCCCACATGGGGCCCTGCTTAGCACTTGCTGGAGTCCTGCCCCACACATATGGATTCTCCTCCCTCACACATGGAGCCCTGCCCCTTACTGCTGGGAGCCCGACAGCAAACACATGGAGCCCCGCCCATCACTGCCTAGAGACCCGCCCCTCACTGGCTGGATCCCCACCCCTGACAGCATGGAACCCCGCCCCTCACACCTGGAACCATTTAACTCACTCCAGGGGTCCTGCCCCTCACAATTGGAGTCCCGCCCCTCAAACATGGAGCCCTGCCCCTCACTGCCTGGAGCCCTGCCCATCCAACATGGGGCCCCGCCCAACACTTGCTGGAGCACTGCCCCACACATATGGATTCTCCTCCCTCACACATAGAGCCCTGCCCCTTACTGCCAGGAGGCCAACTCCTAACACATGAAGCCCCGCACATCACTGGCTTGAGCCCTGCCCCACACACATGGAGGCCCTTTCCTCACACATGGAGCCCTGCCCCTTACTGCCGGGAGATCCCACCCCTAACACATGGAACCCGGCCCATCACTGCCTAGAGCCAGGCCCCTCACTGATTTGATCACCAGGCCTGATAGCCTGGAACCCCACCCCTCACTCATGGAACCTCTTCCCTAACACACAGGGCCCTGCCCCTCACAATTGGAGCCCCGCCCTTCAAACATGGAGCCCTGCCCCTCAATGCCTGGTGTACTGCCCATCCCACATGAAGCCTTGCCCATCACTAGCTGGAGCCCTGCCCCACACACATGGAGCCCCTTCCCTTACACATGCAACCCTGCCCCTTACTGCTGGGAGCCCGACCACTAACACATGGCGCCCCGCCCATCACGGCCTAGAGGCCCTCCCCTCACTGACAAGATCCTCACCCCGACAGTCTGGAACCCAGCCCCTCACCCATGGAATTCCTTCCCTCACTCATGGGGCCCTGCCCCTCACAATTGGAGCCCCGCCCCTCAAACATGTAGCCCTGCCCCTCACTGCCTGGAGCCCTGCCCATCCAACATGGGGCCCCGCCCAACACTTGCTGGAGCCCTGCCCCGGACATATGGAGTCTCCTCCCTCACACATGGAGCCCTGCCCCTTACTGTAAGGAGCCAAACCCCAAACACATGGAACCTTACCCATCACTGGCTGGAGCCCTGCCCCACACACATGGAGTCCCATCGCTCACAGATGGAGCACTGCCCCTTACTGCCAGGACGCCAAACCCTAACATATGGAGCTCCGCGCCTCATTGCCTACAGGCCCGCCCCTCACTGACTGCATCCCCACCCCTGACAGCCTGGAATCCCACCCCTCACGCATGGAACCCCTTCCGTCACCATGGGGCATGCCCCTTACAATTGTAGCCCCGCCCCTCTAGCGTGGAGCCCTGCCCCTCAATGACTTGAGCCCTGCCCATCCCACATGGAGCCCCACAGATCACTGGCTGGAGCCATGCCCCACACACATGGAGCCCCTTCGCTCACCCATGGAGCCCCTCCCCTTAATGCCGGGAGCCCGACACCTAACACATGGGGCCCCGCCCATCACTGCCTAGAGACCCGCCTCTCATTGGCTGGATCCCCACCCCTGACAGCCTGGAACCCCGCCCCTCACACCTGGAACCATTTACCTCACTCATGGGGTCCTGCCCGACACAATTGGAGCCCCGCCCCTCAAACATGGAGCCCTGCGCCTCACTGCTTGGAGCCCTGCCCATCCCACATGGGGCCCAGCCCAACACTTGCTGGAGCCCTGCCCCACACATCTGGATTCTTCTCCCTCACACATGGAGCCCTGCCCCTTACTGTAGAGAGCCAAACCCCAAACACATGGAAACTTGCCCATCACTGGCTGGAGCCCTGCCCCACACTCATAGAGTCCCATCCCTCACAGATGGAGCACTGTCCCTTTCTGCCAGGACGCCAGCCCCTAACACATGGAGCCCCGCACATAATTGCCTAGAGGCCTACGCCTCAGGGACTTGATTCCCACCCCTGACAGCCTGGAAACCAGCCCCTCACGCATGGAACACCTTCTCTCACGCATTGGGCCCTGCCTCTCACAATTGAAGCCCCGTCCCTCACACATGGAGCCCTGCCACTTACTGCCAGGAGCCCAACTCCTAACACATGAAGTCCCGCACATCACTGGCTTGAGCCCTGCCCCACACACATAGAGCCCCTTTCCTCACACATGGAGCCCTGCTCCTTACTGCCGGGAGATCCCACCCCTAACACATGGAACCCGGCCCATCACTGCCTAGAGCCCTGCCCCTCACTGATTTGATCACCAGGCCTGACAGCCTGGAACCCCACCCCTCACTCATGGAACCTCTTCCCTAACACACAGGGCCCTTCCCCTCACAATTGGAGCCCCGCCCCTCAAACATGGAGCCCTGCCCCTCAATGCCTGGTGTACTGCCCATCCCACATGAAGACTTGCCCATCACTGGCTGGTCCCCTGCCCCACACACGTGGAGCCCCTTACCTCAAACATGGAGCCCTGCCCCTTACTGCTGGGAGCCCAACTTGTAACACATGGAGCCCCGCCCATCAGTGCCGAGAGCCCCACCCCTCACTAACTGGGTCCCTACCCCTGACAGCCTGGAACTCTGCCCCTCACGCATTGAATCCCTTCCTTCACTCATGGGGCCCTGCCCCTCACAATATGAGCCCCGCCCCTAAAACAGGGAGTCCTGCCCCTCACTGCATGAAGCCCTGCCCATCTCAGATGATGAACCACTCATCACTTGCTGGAGCCTTGCCCCACACACATGTAGCCCCGTCCCTCACACATGGAGCCCTGCCCCTTACTGCCAGGAGCCTGACCCCTAACACATGGAGCCCCGCCCAACACTGCCAAGATCACCGCCCCTCACTGACTAGATCCCTACACCTGAAAGACTGGAACCCCACCCCACTAGCATGGAACCCCTTCCCACACTCATGGGGCCCTGCCCTCTCTATTGGAGCCCCGTCTCTCAAACATGGAGCCCTGCCCCTCAATGCCTGGAGCCCTGCCTGTCTGACATGTAGTCCCGCCCATCACTGGCTGGAGCCCTGCCCCACACACGTGGAGCCCCTTACCTCAAACATGGAGCCCTGCCCCTTACTGCTGGGAGCCCGACCACTAACACATGGCGCCCCGCCCATAACGGCCTAGAGCCCCAACCCTCACTGACAAGATCCTCACCCCGACAGTCTGGAACCCTGCCCCTCACCCAAGGAATTACTTCCCTCACTCATGGGGCCCTGCCCCTCACAATTAGAGCCCCGCCCCTCAAACATGTAGCACTGCCCCTCACTGCCTGGAGCCCTGCCCATTCAACATGGGGGCCAAACCAACACTTGCTGGAGCCCTGTCCCGGACATATGGAGTCTCCTCCCTCACACATGGAGCCCTGCCCCTTACTGTAAGGAGCCAAACCCCAAACACATGGAACCTTGCCCATCACTGCCTGGAGCCCTGCCCCACACACATGGAGTCCCATCCCTCACAGATGGAGCACTGCCCCTTACTGCCAGGACGCCAACCCCTAACATATGGAGCCCCGCGCCTCATTGCCTACAGGCTCGGCCCTCACTGACTGCATCCCCACCCCTGACAGCCTGGAATCCCACCCCTCACGCATGGAACCCCTTCCGTCACCATGGGGCCCTGCCCCTAACAATTGTAGCCCCACCCCTCTAGCATGGACCCTGCCCCTCAATGACTTGAGCCCAGCCCATCCCATATGGAGCCCCGCAGATCACTGGCGGGAGCCCTGCCCCACACGCATGGAGCCCGTTCCCTCACCCATGGAGCCCTGCCCCTTACTGCCGGGAGCCCGACACCTAACACATGGTGCCAGGCTTATCACTGCCTACAGCCCTGCCCCTCACCTACAACATCCCACATCCTGACAGTTTAGAACCCCGCCCCTCACGCAGGGAATCTCTTCCCATACACATGGGACCGTGCCCCAAATAATAGGAGCCCCGCCCCACAAATATTGAGCCCTGCCCCTCACTGCCTCGAGCCCTTCCCATCCCACATGGAGTCCCGCCCATCACTGCCTAGAGACCCGCCCCTCACTGGCTGGATCCCCACCCCTGACAGCCTGGAACCCCGCCCCTCACACTTGGAACCATTTACCTCACTCATGGGGTCCTGCCCGACACAATTGGAGCCCCGCCCCTCAAACATGGAGCCCTGCCCCTCACTGCCTGGAGCCCTGCCCATCCCACATGGGGCCCCACCCAACACTTGCTGGAGCCCTGCCCCACACATCTGGATTCTTCTCCCTCACACATGGAGCCCTGCCCCTTACTGTAGAGAGCCAAACCCCAAACCCATGGAACCTTGCCCATCACTGGCTGGAGCCCTGCCCCACACTCATAGAGTCCCATCACTCACAGATGGAGCACTGTCCCTTTCTGCCAGGACGCCAGCCCCTAACACTTGGAGCCCCGCACATAATTGCCTAGAGGCCTGCCCCTCAGGGACTTGATTCCCACCCCTGACAACCTGGAACCCAGCCCCTCACGCATGGAACACCTTCTCTCACTCATTGGGCACTGTCTCTCACAATTGAAGCCCCGTCCCTCACACATGGAGCCCTGCCACTTACTGCCAGGAGCCAAATTCCTAACACATGAAGCCCCGCACATCACTGGCTTGAGCCCTGCCCCACACACATGGAGCCAATTTCCTCACACATGGAGCCCTGCCCCTTACTGCCGGGAGATCCCACCCCTAACACATGGAGCCCAGCCCATCACTGCCTAGAACCCAGCCCCTCACTGATTTGATCACCAGGCCTGACAGCCTGGAACCCCGCCCCTCACTCATGGAACCTCTTCCCTAACACACAGGGCCCAGCCTCTCACAATTGGAGCTCCGCACCTCACTGGCTGGATCCCCACCCCTGACAGCATGGAACACCGCCCCTCAAGCCTGGAACCATTTAACTCACTTCAGGGGTCCTGCCCCTCACAATTGGAGCCCCGCCCCTCAAACATGGAACCCTGCCCCTCACTGCCTGGAGCCCTGCCCATCCCACATGGGGCCCCGCCAAACACTTGCTGGAGCCCTGCCCCACAGATATGGATTCTCCTCCCTCACACATGGAGCCCTGCCCCTTACGGCTGGGATAGGGCTCCATGCAGTTAGGGATCGGGCTCCACGCAGTGAGGGGCAGGGCTCCATATTTGACGGGCGGGGCTCAAATGGTGAGGGATCGGGTTCCATGCAGTGAGGGGCAGGGCTCTATATTTGAGGGGCGGGACTCAAATGGTGAGGGGCAGGGCCCCATGAGTGAGTGAAGGGTTTCCAGGCTGTCAGGGGCTGGGATCCAGTCAGTGATGGGCGGAGCTCCATGTGGGATGGGCAGGGCTCCATGCAGTGAGAGGCAGGGCTACAGTGGTGAGTGGCAGGGCCCCATGAGTGAGGGAAGGGGTTCCATGAGTGATGGGTGGGGTTCCTGGCTGTCAGGGGCAGGGTTCCAGTCAGTGAGGGGCGGGGCTGAAGGCAGTGAGGGGCGGGGCTCCATGAGTTAGGGATAGGGCTCCATGCAGTGAGGGGCAGGGCTCAATGTTTGAGGGGCAGGGCTAAAATGGTGACTGGCAAAGCCCAATGAGTGAGGCAAGGGGTTCCAGGCTGTCAGGGGTCGAGATCCAGTCAGTGAGGGGCGGGGCTACATGAGTTAGGGATCGGGCTCCATGCAGTGAGGGGCAGGGCTCCATGTTTGAGGGGCGGGGTTCAAATGGTGAGGGGCAGGGCCCCATGAGTGAGGAGCCGGGTTCCAGGCTGTCAGGGGTGGGGATTCAGTCAGTGAGGGGCGGGGCTCAAGGCAGTGATGGGCGGGGTTCTATGAGTAAGAGATCAGGCTCCTGGCAGTGAGGGGCAGGGCTCCATGTTTGAGGGGCGGGGCTCAAATGGTGAGGGGGAGGGCCCCATGAGTGAGGGAAGGGGTTCCAGCCTGTCAGGGGCTGTGATTCAGTCTGTGAGGGGCGGGGCTCTAGGAAGAAATGGGCGGGGCTCTATGAGATAGGGATCGGGCTCCATGCAGTAGGGGGAAAGGGCTCCATGTTTGAGGGGCAGGGCTCAAATGGTGAGGCGCAGGGCTACATGAGTGAGGGAAGATGTTCCATGCATGATGGGCGGGGTTCCGCGCTGTCAGGGGCTGGGATTCAGTCCGTGAGGGGCGGGGCTCTAGGCAGTGATGGGCGGGGCTCCAGGAGTTAGGGATCGGGCTACAAGCAGTGAGGGGAAGGGCTCCATGTTTGAAGGGCGGGGCTCAAATGGAGAGGAGGAGGGCCCAATGAGTTAGGGAAAGGCTTCCAGGCTGTCAGGGGTAGGGATCCTGTCCGTGAGGGGCGGGGCTCTAGTCAGTGATGGGCGGGGCTCCATGAGTTAGGGATAGGGTTCCAAGCAGTGAGGGGCAGGGCTCCATGTTTTAGGGGTGGGGCTCAAATGGTGAGGGGCAGGGCCCCATGAGTGAGGGAAGGTTTTCCAGGCTGTCAGTGGTGGGGACCCAGTCGGTGAGGGGCGGGGCTCTAGGTAGAGATGGGTGGGGGTCCATGAGTTAGGGATTGGCCTCCATGCAGTGAGGGGCAGGGCTCCATGTTTGAGGGGCGGGGCTCAAATGGTGAGGGGCAAGGAACCATGAGTGAGGGTAGGGGTTCCATGCGCGATGGGTGGGGTTCGAGTCTGTCAGGGGCTGGGATTCAGTCAGTGATGAGAGAGGCTCTAGGCACTGATGCGCGGGGCTCCATGAGCTAAGGATCGGGGTCTATGCAGTGAGAGGAAGGGCTCCGTACTTGAGGTGCGGGGTTTAAATGTTGAGGGGCAGGGCCCAATGAGTGAGGGAAGGGATTCTAGGCTGTAAGGAGTAGGGATCCAGTCAGTGAGGGGCGGGGCTCTAGGCAGTGATGGGCGGGGCTCCATGAATTAGGGATCTGGCTCCTGGCAGCGACGGGCAGGGCTCCATGTTTGAGCGGCGGGGCTCAAATTGTTAGGGGCAGGGCCCCATGAGTGAGGAAGGGGTTCCAGGTTGTCAGGGTTGGGGATCCAGTCACTGATGGGCGGGGCTATAGGCCGCGATGGGAGAGGCTCCATGAGTTCGTTTTGGGGCGGCATGCAGTGAGGGGCAGGGCTCCATGTTTGAGGGGCGGGCCTCAAATGGTGAGGGGCAGGGCCGCAGGAGTGGGGGAAAGGGTTCCAGGTTGTCAGGGGGGGGGATCCAGTCAGTGAGAGGCGGGGCTCTAGGCAGTGATGGACGGGGCTCCATGAGATAGGGATCAAGCTCCATGCACTGAGGGGCAGGGCTCCATGTTTGAGGGGCGGGGCTCAAATTGTGAGGGACAGGGCCCCATGAGCAAGGGAAGGGCCCCTGTCTATCAGGGGTGGGGATCCAGTCAGTTAGAGGCGTTGCTCTAGGCAGTAATGGGCGGGGCTCCATGATTCAGGGATCGGGCTCCATGCAGTGGGGGGCAGGGATCCATGTTTGAGGGGCGGGGCTCAAATGGTGAGGGGCAGGGCCCCATGAGTGAGGGAAAAGGTTTCATGCGTGATGGGCAGGGTTCCAAGATGTAAGGGGCTGTGATTCAGTAAGTGAGGGGCGGGGCTCCAGGCATTGATGGGCGGGACTGCATGAGTTAGGGATCAGGCTCCATGCAGTAAGGGGCAGGGCTCCATGTTTGAGGGGCGGGGCTCAAATGGTGAGGGGCAGGGCCCCATGAGTGATGGAAGGGGTTCCAGGGTGTCAGGGGTAGGGATCCAGTCAGTGAGGGGTGGAGCTCAATGCAGTGATGGGCAGAGCTCCATGACTTGGGGATCAGGCTCCAGACAGTGAGGGGAAAAGCTCCATGTTAGAGGGGCGGGGCTCAAATGGTGAGGGGCAGGGCCCCATGAGTGAGGGAAGAGATTCCAGGCTGTCAGGAGTGGGGATCCAGTCAGTGAGGGGCAGGGCTCTAGGCAGTGATGGGCGGGGCTCCATGTTTAGGGGCGGGGCTCAAATAGTGAGGGGCATGGCCCCATGTGTGAGGGAAGGGCCACGGCTGTCAGGGGTGGGGATCCAGTCAGTGAGGGGCAGGGCTCTAGGCAGTAATGGGCGGGGCTCCATGAGATAGGGATCGGGCTCTATGCAGTGAGGGGTAGGGCTACATGTTTGAGGGGCGGAGCTCAAATGGTGAGGGGCAGGGCCCCATGAGTGAAGGAAGGTCTTCCATGCGTGATGGGCGGGGTTCCAAGATGTCAGGGGCTGTGATTCACTAAGTGAGGGGCGGGGCTCTAGGCAGTAATTGGCGGAGCTCCATGAGATAGGGATCGGGCTCTATGCAGTGAGGGGTAGGGCTACATGTTTGAGGGGCGGAGCTCAAATGGTGAGGGGCAGGGCCCCATGAGTGAAGGAAGGTCTTCCATGCGTGATGGGCGGGGTTCCAAGATGTCAGGGGCTGTGATTCACTAAGTGAGGGGCGGGGCTCTAGGCAGTGATGGGCGGGACTCCATGAGTTTGGGATCCGGCTTCATGCAGTGAGGGGCTGTGCTCCATGTTTTATGGATGGGGCTCAAATGGTTAGGGGCAGGGCCCCATGAATGAGGGAAGGGGTTCCAGACTGTCAGGGGTTGGGATCCAGTCAATGAGGTGCAAGGCTCTAGGCAGTTATTGGCGGGGCTCCATGAGTTAGGGATTGGGCTCCATGCAGTGAGGGGCAGGGCTCTATGTTTGAGGGCCGGGGATCAAATGGTGAGGGGCAAAGCCCCATGAGTGAGGGATGGGGTTCCAGGCTTTCTGGGGTGGGGATGCAGTCAATGAGGGGCGGGTTTCTTGGCAGTGATGGGCGGGGCTCCATGACAGGGATCAGGCTCCTGACAATGAGGGGCAGGACTCCATGTTCGAGGTGAGGGGCTCAAATGGTGAGTGGCAGGGCCCCAAGAGTGAGGGAAGCGGTTCTAGGCTGTCAGGGACGGGGATCCAGTCAGTGAGAGGCAGGGCACTAGGCAGTGATGGGTGGGGCTCTATGAGTTTAGGATCGGGCTCCATGCAGTAAGGGGCAGGGCTCCATGTTTGAGGGGCTGGGTACAAATGGTGAGGGGCAGGGCCCAATGAGTGAGGGAAGGGCTTCCAGGCTGTGAGGGGCTGGGATCCAGTAAGTGAGGGGCGGGACTCTAGGCAGTGAAGGGCGGGGCTCCATTAGTTAGGATCAGGCTCCACGCAGTGAAAGGTAGGCTCCATGTTTGAGGGGCGGGGCTTAAATGGTGAGGAGCAGGGCCCCTTGAGTGAAGGAAGTGGTTCCATGCGTGATGGGTTGGTTCCAGGCTTCCAGGGGCGGAGATTCAGTAAGTGAGGGGATGGGCTCAAGGCAGTGATGTGCGGGGCTCCATGAGTTAGGGATCGGGCTCCATGCTGTTAGGGGCAGGGCTCAATGTTTGAGGGGTGGGACTCAAATCGTGAGGGGCTGGGCAACATGAGTAAGGGAAGGGGTTCCAGGCGGTCAGGGGTGGGGATCCAGTCAGTGAGGGGCGGGGCTCCATGAGTTTGGGATCGGGCTCCATGCAGTGAGGGGCAGGGCTCCATGTTTGAGGGACGGGGCTCAAAAGGTGAGCGGCAGGGCCCCATGAGTGAGGGAAGGGGTTCCAGTCTGTCAGGGGAGGGGATTCAGTCTGTGAGGGGCGGGGCTCTCAGCAGTGATTGGCTGGGCTCCATGAGTTAGTGATCGGGTTCCATGCAGTGAGGGGCAGGGCTCCATGTTTGAGGAGCGGGGCTCAAATGGTCAGGGTCAGGGCTCCATGAGTGAGGGTAGGGGTTCCATGCGTGATGGGCGGGGTTGCAGTCTGTCAGGGGCTGTGATTATGTAAGTGACGGGCGGGGCTCTTGGAAGTGATGGGCGGGGCTCCATGAGTTAGGGATCGGGCTCCATGCAGTGAGAGGAAGAGATCCATGTTTGAGGGACGGGGCTCAAATGGTGAGGGGGAGGACCCAATGAGTGAGGGAAAGCCTTGCAGATTGTCAGGTGTGGAGATCCAGTCAGTGAGGGGCGGGGCTTTTGGCAGTTATGGGCGGGGCTCCATTAGATAGCTTCCGGCTCCATGTAGTGAGGGGCATTGCTCCATGGTTGAAGGGCGGGGCTCAAATGGTGACGGGCAGGGCCCCATGAGTGAGGGAAGGGGTTCCAGGCAGTCAGGTGTGGGGATTCAGTCTGTGAGGGGGAAGGCTCTCGGAAGTAATGGGCGGGGCTCTCTGTGTTAGGGATCGGGCTCCATGCAGTGGGGGGTAGGGCTCCATGTTTGAGGGGCAAGGTAAAAATGCTGAGGGGAAGGGCCCCATGAGTAAGGGAAGATGTTCCATGCATGATGGGCGGGGTTCCGTGCTGTCAGGGGCTGGGATTCAGTCTGTGAGGGGCGGGGCTCTAGGTAGTTATGGGTGGGGCTCCATGAGTTAGGGATTGGGCTCCATGCCGTGAGGGACTGGGCTCCATGTTTGAGGGGCATTGCTGAAATGGTGAGGGGCAAGGAACCATGAGTGAGGGAAGGGGTTCGATGCGCGATGGGTGGGGTTCCAGTCTGTCAGGGGCTGGGATTCAGTCAGTGATGGGCGAGGCTCTAGGAAGTGATGCGCGGGGCTCCATGACGTAAGGATCGGGCTCCATGCAGTGAGAGGACAGGGTCCATGTTTGAGGGCCGGGCTCAAATGGTGAGGGGCAGGGCCCAATGAGTGAGGGAAGGGGCTCCAGGCTTTCAGGGGTAGGGATCCAGTCAGTGTGGGGCGGGGCTCTAGGCAGTGATGGGCGGGGCTCCATGACTTAGGGATCAGGCTCCTGGCGATGAGGGGCAGGGCTCCATGTTCGAGGGGCAGGACTCAAATGGTTAGGGGCAGGGCCCCAAGAGTGAGGGAAGCGGTTCCAGGCCGTGAGGGACGGGGATCCAGTCAGTGAGAGGCGGGGCACTAGGCAGTAATTGCTGGGGCTCAATGATTTTGGGATCGGGCTCCATGCAGTGAGGGGCAGGGCTCCATGTTTGAGGGGCTGGGCTCAAATGGGGAGGGCCAGGGCCCAATGAGTGAGGGAAGGTGTTCCAGGCTGTCAGGGGTGGGGATCCAGTAAGTGAGGGGCGGGGCTCTAGGCAGTGATGGGCCGGGTTACATGAGTTAGTATCGGGCTCCATGCAGCGCGGGGCAGGGCTCCATGTTTGAGGGGCGCGGATCAAATGATGAGCGGCACAGCCCCATGAGTGAGGGACGGCATTCCAGGATGTCAGGGGTGGGGATCCAATCACTGATGGGCGGGGCTCCTGGCAGTGATGGGCGGGGCTCCATGAGTTTGTAATCGGGCTCCATGAAGTGAGGGGCAGTGCTCCATGTTTGAGGGGCGGAGTTATAATGGTGAGGGGCAGGGCCCCATGTGTGAGGGAGGGACCCCGGCTGTCAGGGGTGGGGATCCAGTCAGTGAGAGGCGGGGCTCTAGGCAGTAATGGGCGGGGCTCCATGAGTTAGGGATCGGGCTACATGCTATGAGGGGCAGGGCTACATGTTTCAGGGGCGGGGCTAAAATGGTGTATGTCAGGGCCCCATGAGTGAGGGAAGGGGTTCAAGGTTTTCAGGGTAGGGGATCCAGTCAGTGAGGTGCGGGGCTCAATGCACTTATGGGCGGGGCTCAATGAGTCAGGGATCGAGCTCCATGCAGTGAGGGGCAGGTCTCCATGTGTGATGGGCGGGGCTCAAATTGTGAGGGGCAGTGCCCCATGAGTGAGGGAAGGGGTTCGATGCGTCATGGGTGGGGTTCACGGCTGCCAGGGACTGGGATAAAGTGAGTGAGGGGCGAGGCTCTAGGCAGTGATGGGCGGGGCTCCATGAGTTAGGGATCGGGCTCCATGCAGTAAGAGGAAGGGCTCCATTTTTAAGGGGCGGGCTCAAATGGTGAAGGGCAGGGCCCAATGTGTGAGGGAAGGGGTTCTAGGCTGTCAGGGGTGGCGGTCCAGTCAGTGAGGGGCGGGGCTCAAGGCAGTGATGGGCGGGGCTCCATGAGTTAGGGATCGGGCTCCATGCAGTGAGGGGCAGGTCTCCATATTTGAGAGGCGGGGCTCAAATGGTGAGGTGCAGGACCCCATTAATGAGGGAAGGTGTTCCAGGCTGTCAGGGGTGAGGATCCAGTCTATGAGTGGCGGGGCTCTAGGCAGTGATGGGCGGGGCTCAGTGAGATAAGGATCGGGCTCCATGCAGTGAGGGGCAGGGCTCCATGTTTGAGGCGCGGCGCTCAAATGGTGAGAGGCAGGGCCCCATGAGTGAGGGAAGGGGTTCCATCCATGATGGGCGGGGTTCAAGGTTGTCAGGGGCTGGGATTCAGTAAGTGAGGGGCGGGGCTCTAGGCAGTGATGGTCGGGTCTCCATGAGTGAGGGAAGGGGTTGCAGTCTGTCAAGGGTGGAGATCCAGTCAGTGAGGGCGTTGCTCCAAGTTTTAGGGGCGGGGCTCAAATGGTGAGAGGCAGGGCCGCATGAGTGAGGGACAGGTTTCCACGCGTGATGGGCGAGGTTCTAGGCTGTCAGGGGCTGGGATTCAGTAAGAGAGGAGCAGGGCTCTAGGCCGTGATATGCAGGGCTACATGAGTTAAGGATCGGGCTCCTTGCGGTGAGAGGCAGGTCTCCATGTTTCAGGGGCGCGGCTCAAATGGTGAGGGGCAGGGCCCCATGTGTGAGGGAAGGGGTTCCAGGCTGTCAGGTGTAAGGATCCAGTCAGTGAGGGGCGGGCCTCTAGGCAAGAATGGGCGTGGCTCCATGACTTAGGGATCGGGCTCCATGCTGTGAGGGGCAGGGCTCCATGTTCGAGGAGCGGGGCTCAAATGGTGAAGGGTAGGGCCCCATGAGTGAGGGAAGCAGTCCCAGGCTGCCAGGTGTGGCGATCCTGTCAGTTAGGGGCGGGGCTCTAGGCAGTGATGGGCGGGGCTACATGACTTAGGTATCGGGCTCCATGCAGTGAGGGGCAGGGCCCCATGGTTGAGGGGAGGGCTTGAATGGTGAGGGACAGGGCCCCATAAGTAAGGGAAGGGGTTCCAGCTTGCCAGGGTCTGGGATTCAGTAAGTGAGGGAAGGGGCGCTAGGCAGTGATAGGCGGGGCTGAATGAGTTAAGTATTGGGCTCCATGCAGTGAGGGGCAAGGCTCCATGTTTGAGAGGCGGGGATCAAATTGTAAGGGGCAGGGCCCCATGAGTGAGGGAAGGGGTTCCAGGCTGCCAGGTGTGGGGATCCAGTAGTGAGGGGCGGGTCTCAAGGTTGTGATGGGCGGGGCTACATGACTTAGGGATCGGGCTCCATGCAGTGAGGGGCAGGGCTAAATTTTTCAGGGGTGGGGCACAAATGGTGAGGGGCAGGGCCTCATGAGTGAGGGATGGGGTTCCATCCATGATGGGCAGGGTTCAAGGTTGTCAGGGGCTGAGATTCAGTAAGTGAGGGGCGTGGTTCTAGGCAGTGATGGGCGGGGCTCCATGAGTTAGGGACCAGGCTCCATGCAGTGAGGGTCAGGGCTCCATGTTTGAGTGGCAAGGCTCAAATGGTAAGGGGAAGGGCCCCATGAGAAAGGGAAGCGGTTCCCGGCTTTCAGGGGTGGGGATCCACTAAGTGAGGGGCAGGGCTCTAGGCAGTGGTTGGCGAGGCTCCATGAGTTAGGGAAGGGGCTCCATGCAGTGAGGGGCAGGGCTCTATATTTGAGAGGCGGGGCTCACATGGTGAGGGTCAGGGGCCCATGAGTGTGGGAAGGGGTTCCACGCGTGATGGGCAACGTTCCAGGCTTTCAGGGGCTGGGATTCAGTAAGTGAGGAGCGGGGTTCTATGCAGTGATGGGCGGGATTCCATGAGTTAGGGATTGGGCTCCATGCAGTGAGGGGCAGGTCTCCATGTTTCAGGGTCTGTTCTCAAATGCTGAGGGGCAGGGCCCCATGAGTGAGGGAAGGGGTTCCAGGCTGTCAAGGGTGGGGATCCAGTAAGTAAGGGGCAAGGCTCTTGGCAGTGATGGGCGGGGCTCCATGACTTAGGGATCGGGCTCCATGCAGTGAGGGGTAGAACTCCAGGTTTCAGGGGCGGGGTTCAAATGGTGAGGGGAAGGGTTCCATGAGTGAGGGAAAGGGTTCCAGGATTTCAGGGGTGGGGATCCAGTCAGTGAGGGGCGGGGCTCTAGGCATTGATGTTCGGTACTCCATGAGTAAGGGATTGGGTTCCATGCAGTGAGGGGCATTGCTCCATGTTTGAGGGACGGGGCTCAAATGGTGATGGGCAGGGCCCCATGAGTGAGGAAGGGGGTTCCAGGCTATCAGGGGAGGTGATCCAGTCAGTGCGGGGCGGGACTCTAGGCAGCGATGGGTGGGGATCCATGAGATAGGGATCGCGCTCCATGCAGTGAGGTGCAAGGCTCCAGTTTTGAAAGGCGGGGCTGAAATGCTTAGGAGCAGGGCCTCATGAGTGAGGGAAGGGGTTCCAGGCTGTCAGGGGTGGGGATCCAGTCAGTGAGGGGTGGGGCTCTCGGCAGTGATGGGCGGGGCTCCATGAGTTAGGGATCGGGCTCCTGGCGATGAGGGGCAGGGCTCCATGTTCGAGGGGCGGGGCTCAAATGGTTAGGGGCAGGGCCCCAACAGTGAGGGAAGCGGTTCTAGGCCGTGAGGGACGGGGATCCAGTCAGTGAGAGGCGGGGCACTAGGCAGTAATGGGTGGGGCTCAATGATTTTCGGTTCGGGCTACACGCAGTGAGGGGCAGGGCTCCATGGTTGAGGGGCGGGGCTGAAATGGCGAGGGGCAGGGCCCCATGAGTGAGGGAAGGGTTTCCAGGCTGTCAGGGGTGGGGATCCAGTCAGTGAGGGGCGGGGCTCCATATCTGAGGGCTGGGGCTCAAATGGTGAGGGGCAGGGCCCCATGCGTGAGGGTAGGGGTTCCATGCGTGATGGGAAGGGTTCCAGGCTGTCAGGTTCTGGGATTCAGTAAGTGAGTGGCGGGCTTCTAGGCAATGATGGGCGGGGCTCCATGAGTTAGGGATCGGGCTCCATGCAGTAAGGTGAAAGCTCCAATTTTGAGGGGCGGTTCGCAAATGGTGAGGGGCAGGGCCCCATGAGTGAGGGAAGGGTTTCCAGGCTGTCAGGGGTGGGGATCCAGTCAGTGAGGGGCGGGGCTCCATATCTGAGGGCTGGGGCTCAAATGGTGAGGGGCAGGGCCCCATGCGTGAGGGTAGGGGTTCCATGCGTGATGGGAAGGGTTCCAGGCTGTCAGGTTCTGGGATTCAGTAAGTGAGTGGCGGGCTTCTAGGCAATGATGGGCGGGGCTCCATGAGTTAGGGATCGGGCTCCATGCAGTAAGGTGAAAGCTCCAATTTTGAGGGGCGGTTCGCAAATGGTGAGGGGCAGGGCCCCATGAGTGAAGGAAGGGGTTCCATGCTTGTTGGGCGGGGTCCCAGGCTGTCAGGGCCTGGGTTTAGTAAATGAGGGGAGGGGCTCAAGGCAGTGATGGGCGGGACTCCAGCAGTTAGGGATCGGGCTCCATGCAGTGAGGGGCAAGTCTCCATGTTTCAGGGGCGGGTCTCAAATGGTGTGGGGCAGGGCCCTATGAGTGAGGGAAGGGCTTCCAGGCTGTCAGGGGTGGGGATCCATTCAGTGAGAGTTAGGGTTCTAGGCAGTGATGGGTGGGCTCAATGAGTTAGGAATCAGGCTCCATACAGTGAGGGGCAGGACTCATTGTTTGAGCGGCGGGGCTCAAATGGTATGGGACAGGGTCCCATGAGTGAGGGAAGGGGTTCCAGGGTGTCAGGGGTGGGGATCCAGTCAGTGAGGGATGGGGATCTAGGCAGTGATGGGCCGGGCTCCATGAGTTAGGGATCGGGCTCCTGGCGATGAGGGGCAGGGCTCCATGTTCGAGGGGCGGGGCTCAAATGGTTAGGTGCAGGGCCCCAAGATTGAGGGAAGCGGTTCCAGGCCGTGAGGGACGGGGATCCAGTCAGTGAGAGGCGGGGCACTAGGCAGTAATGGGTGGGGCTCAATGATTTTGGGATCGGGCTCCACGCAGTGAGGGGCAGGGCTCCATGGTTGAGGGGAGGGGCTCAAATGGTGAGGGGCAGGGCCCCATGAGTGAGGGAAGGGTTTCCAGGCTGTCAGGGGTGGGGATCCAGTCAGTGAGGGGCGGGGCTCCATATCTGAGGGCTGGGGCTCAAATGGTGAGGGGCAGGGCCCCATGCGTGAGGGTAGGGGTTCCAGGCTGTCAGGGGTGGGGATCCAGTCAGTGAGGGGCGGGGCTCCATATCTGAGGGCTGGGGCTCAAATGGTGAGGGGCAGGGCCCCATGCGTGAGGGTAGGGGTTCCATGCGTGATGGGAAGGGTTCCAGGCTGTCAGGTTCTGGGATTCAGTAAGTGAGTGGCGAGCTTCTAGGCAATGATGGGCGGGACTCCATGAGTTAGGGATCGGGCTCCATGCAGTAAGGTGAAAGCTCCAATTTTGTGGGGCGGTTCGCAAATGGTGAGGGGCAGGGCCCCATGAGTGAGAGAAGGGTTTCCAGGCTGTAAGGGGTGGGGATCCAGTCAGTGAGGTGCGGGGCTCAAGGCAGTGATGGGCGGGGTTCCATGAGTTAGCGATCGGGCTCCATGCAGTGATAGACATGGCTCCGTGTTTGAGGAGCGGGGCTCAAATTGTGAGGGGCAGGGCCCCATGCGTGAGGGAAGGGGTTCTAGGATGTCAGGGGTGGGGATCCAATCCGTTAGGGGCGAGGCTATAGGCAGTGATAGGCGTAACTCCGTGAGACACGTATTGGGCTCCATGCAGTAAGGGGCAGGGCTCCATATTTGAGGGGAGGGGCTCAAATGTTGACGGGCAGGGCTCCATGAGTGAGGGAAGGGATTCCATGCTGTCAGGGGTGGGGTTCCAGGCTTTCAGGGGCTGGGATTCTGTAAGTGAGGGGCGGGGCTCTAGGCAGTGATGGCTGGGGATACATGAGTAAAGGATTGGGCTCCATGCAGTGAGGGGCAGGGCACCATGTTTGAGGGGCGGGGTTCAAATGGTGAGGGGCACAGCCGCATGAGTGATTGAAGGCGTTCCAGGCTGTCAGGGGTGGGGATCCAGACATTTAGGGGCGGGGCTCCAGGCAGTTATGATCGGGGTTCCATGAGTTAGGGATCGGGCTCCATGCAATGAGGGGCAGGGCTCCATGGTTAAGGGGCGCGGCTCAAATGGTGAGGGGCAGGGCCCCATGAGTGAGGGAAGGGGTTCCAGGCTGTCAGGGGTGGGGATCCAGTCAGTGAGGGGCGGGGCTCTAGGCAGTGATGGGAGCGGCTCCATGCAGTGATGGGAGCGGCTACATGCAGTGACGTCCAAGGCTCAAATTTTGAGGGGAGGGGCTCAAATGGTGAGGGGCAGGGCCCCATGAGTGAAGGAAGGGGTTTCATGCATGTTGGGCGGGGTCCCAAGCTGTCAGGGCCTGGGTTTAGTAAATGAGGGGAGGGGCTCAAGGCAGTGATGGGCGGGACTCCAGCAGTTAGAGATCGGGCTCCATGCAGTGAGGGGCAAGTCTCCATGTTTCAGGGGCAGGGCTCAAATGGTGTGGGGCAGGGCCCTATGAGTGAGGGAAGGGCTTCCAGGCTGTCAGGGGTGGGGATCCATTCAGTGAGGGGCAGGGCTCTAGGCAGTGATGGGCGGGGCTCAATGAGTTAGGGACCGGGCTCCATGCAGTGAAGGGGTAGGGCTCCATTTTTAAGGGGCGGGTTAAAGTGGTTAGGGGCAGGGCCCCATGAGTGAGGGAAGGGGTTCTAGGAAGTAAGGGGTGGGGATCCAGTCAGTAAAGGGGCGGGGCTCTAGGCAGTGATGGGTGGAGCTCGATGAGTTGGGGATCGGACTCAGTGCAGTGAGGGGCAGGGCTCCATGTTTCAGGGGCGGGGCTCAAAGGGCAAAGGGCAGGGCCCCATGAGTGAGGGAAGGGGTTCCAGGCTGTCAGTGGTGGGGATCCAGTCAGTGAGGGGTGGGGCTCAAGGCAGTGATGGGCTGGGCTCCATAACTTAGGGATCGGGCTTCATGCAGTGAGGGGCAGGGCTCCATGGTTGTGGGGCAGGGCTCAAATGGTGAGGGGCAGGGCCCCATGAGTGAGGGAAGGGGTTCCATGCGTGATGGGCAGGGTTCCAGACTGTCAGGTTCTGGGATTCAGGAAGTGAGGGTCAGGGTTCTAGGCAGCGATGGGTGGGCTCAATGAGTTAGGAATCAGGCTCCATACAGTGAGGGGCAGGGCTCATTGTTTGAGCGGCGGGGCTCAAATGGTATGGGACAGGGTCCCATGAGTGAGGGAAGGGGTTCCAGGGTGTCAGGGGTGGGGATCCAGTCAGTGAGGGATGGGGATCTAGGCAGTGATGGTCCGGGCTCCATGAGTTAGGTATCGGGCTCCATGCAGTGAGGGGCCGGGCTCCATGTTTTAGGGTCGAGGCTCAAATGGTTAGGTGCAGGGCCCCATGAGTGAGGGAAGGGGTTCCAGACTCTCAGGGGTGGGGATCCAGTCAGTGAGGTGCGGGGCTCTAGCCAGTGATGGGCGGGACTCTATGACTTAGTTTTGGGCGCCATGCAGTGACAGGCAGGGCTCCATGTTTGAGGGGCGGGGCTCCATGCAGTGAGGGGCAGGGCCCCATGATTGAGGGAAGGGGTTCCATGCGTGATGGGCAAGGTTTCAGACTGTCAGGTTCTGGGATTCAGGAAGTGAGGGGCGGGGATCTAGGCAGTGATGGGCGGGGCTTATTGAGTTAGGAATCAGGCTACATACAGTGAGGGGCAGGGCTCATTGTTTGAGCGGCGGGGCTCAAATGGTAATGGGCAGGGTCCCATGAGTGAGGGAAGGGGTTCCATGCGGTCAGGGGTGGGGTTCCAGGCTGTCAGGGGCTGAGATTCTGAAAGTGAGGGGCGGGGCTCTGGGCAGGGATAGGTGGGACTCCATGAGTTAGGGATTGGTCTCCATGCAGTGAGGGGCAGGGCTCCATGTTTGAGGGGCGGGGCTCAAATGGTGGGGGGCACGGCCCCATGAGTGAGGGAAGGGGTTCCAGGCTGTCAGGGGTGGGGATCCAGTCAGTGAGGGGCGGGGCTCTAGGCAGCGATTGGTGGGGCTCCATGAGTTAGAGATCGGGCGCCATGCAGTGAGGTGCAAAGTTCCAATTTTGAGGGGCAGGGCTCAAATGGTGAGGGGCAGGGCCCCATGCGTGAGGGAATGGTTTCCAGGCTGTGAGGGGTGGGGATCCAGTCAGTGAGGGGCGGGGCTCTAGGCAGTGATGGGCGGGGCTCCATGAGTTAGGGATTGGGCTCCATGCAGTGAGGGGCAGGGCTCCATGTTTGAGGGGCGGGGCTCAAATGGTGATGGTCAGGGCCCCATGAGTGAGGAAAGGGGTTCCAGGCTATCAGGGGTGGGGATCCAGTCAGTGAGTGGCGGGGCTCGATGAGTTAGGGCTCGGGCTCTATGCAGTGAGGGGCAGGGCTCCATGTTTTAGGGGCGTGGCTCAAACGGTGAGGGACAGGGCCTCATGAGTGAGGGAAGGGGTTCCAGGCTCTCAGGGGTGGGGATCCAGTCAGTGAGGGGTGGCGCTCTTGGCAGTGATGGGCGGGGCTCCATGAGTTAGGGATCGGGCTCCTGGCGATGAGGGGCAGGGCTCCATGTTCGAGGGGCGGGGCTCAAATGGTTAGGTGCAGGGCCCCAAGATTGAGGGAAGCGGTTCCAGGCCGTGAGGGATGGGGATCCAGTCAGTGAGAGGCGGGGCACTAGGCAGTAATGGGTGGGGCTCAATGATTTTGGGATCGGGCTCCATGCAGTGCGGGGCAGGGCTCCATGGTTGAGGGGAGGGGCTCAAATGGTGAGGGGCAGGGCCCCATGAGTGAGGGAAGGGTTTCCAGGCTGTCAGGGGTGGGGATCCAGTCAGTGAGGGGCGGGGCTCCATATCTGAGGGCTGGGGCTCAAATGGTGAGGGGCAGGGCCCCATGCGTGAGGGTAGGGGTTCCATGCGTGATGGGAAGGGTTCCAGGCTGTCAGGTTCTGGGATTCAGTAAGTGAGTGGCGGGCTTCTAGGCAATGATGGGCGGGGCTCCATGAGTTAAGGATCGGGCTCCATGCAGTAAGGTGAAAGCTCCAATTTTGTGGGGCAGTTCGCAAATGGTGAGGGGCAGGGCCCCATGAGTGAGAGAAGGGTTTCCAGGCTGTAAGGGGTGGGGATCCAGTCAGTGAGGTGCGGGGCTCAAGGCAGTGATGGGCGGGGTTCCATGAGTTAGCGATCGGGCTCCATGCAGTGATAGACATGGCTCCGTGTTTGAGGAGCGGGGCTCAAATTGTGAGGGGCAGGGCCCCATGAGTGAGGGAAGGGGTTCTAGGATGTCAGGGGTGGGGATCCAATCCGTTAGGGGCGAGGCTATAGGCAGTGATAGGCGTAACTCCGTGAGACACGTATTGGGCTCCATGCAGTAAGGGGCAGGGCTCCATATTTGAGGGGAGGGGCTCAAATGTTGACGGGCAGGGCTCCATGAGTGAGGGAAGGGATTCCATGCTGTCAGGGGTGGGGTTCCAGGCTTTCAGGGGCTGGGATTCTGTAAGTGAGGGGCGGGGCTCTAGGCAGTGATGGGCGGGGATACATGAGTAAAGGATTGGGCTCCATGCAGTGAGGGGCAGGGCTCCATGTTTCGGGGGGGGGGCTCAAATGGTGACGGGCAGGGCCCCATGAGTGAGGGAAGGGGTTCCAGGCTGTCAGGGGTGGTGATCCAGTCAGTGAGGGGCGGGGCTCTAGGCAGTTTTGGGCAGGGTTCCATGAGTTAGGGATCGGGCTCCATGCAGTGACGGGCAGGGCTCCATGTTTGAGGGGCGGGGCTCAAATGGTGAGAGGCAGGACCCCATGAGACAGGGAAGGGGTTCCAGGCTATCAGAGGTGGGGATCCCGTAAGTGAAGGGCCGGGCTCTAGGCAGTGATTGGTGGGGTTCCGTGAGATAGGGATCGGGATCCATGCAGTGAGGGGCAGGGCTCCATGTTTGAGGGGTGAGGCTCAAATGGTGAGGGGCAGGGCCCCATGAGTGAGGGAAGCGGTTCCCTGCTGTCAGGGGTGGGGTCCCAGGCTTTCAGGGGCTGGGATTCAGTAAGTGAGGGGCGGGGCTCAAGGCAGTGATGGGCAGGGCTCCATGAGTTTGGAATCGGGCTCCATGCAGTGAGGGGCAGGGCTCCATGTTTGAGGGGCAGGGCACAAATGGTGAGGGGCAGTGCCCCATGAGTGAGGGAAGGTGTTCCATGCGTGATGGGCGGGGTTCCAGGCTGTTGGTGGCTGGGATCCAGTGAGGGGAGGGGCTCTAGTCAGTGATAAGTGGGGCTCCATGAGTTAGGGATTGGCCTCCATGCAGCGAGGGGCAGGGTTCCATATGTCAGAGTCGGGGCTCAAATGGTGAGGGGAAGGGCCCCATGAGTTAGGGAAGGGCTTCCACGCTGTTAGGGGTGGGGATCCAGTGAGTGAGAGGTGGGGCTCTAGGCAGCGATAGGTGGGGCTCCGAGAGTTAAGGATCGGTCTCCATGCGGTGAGGTGCAAAGCTCCAATTTTGAGGGGCCGGGCTCAAATGGTGAGGGGCAGAGCCCCATGAGTGAGGGAAGGCGTTCCATGCGAGATGGAAAGGGTTCCAGGCTGTCAGTTTCTGGGAGTCAAGAAGAGAAGGGCGGGAATCTAGGAAGTGATGGGCGGGGCTCTATCAATTAGGGATCAGGCTCCATACAGTGATGGGCAGGGCTCCATGTTTGAGGGGTGGGGCTCAAATGGTGAGGGGCAGGACCCCATGAGCGAGGGAAGGGGTTCCAGGATGTTAGGGGTGGGGATCCAATCAGTGAGGAGCGAGGCTATAGGCAGTGATGGGCGGGGCTCAATGAGTTAGGAATCAGGCTCCATACAGTGAGGGGCAGGGCTCCATGTTTAAGCGGCAGGGCTCAAATGGTAAGGGACAGGGTCCAATGAGTGAGGGAAGGGGATCCATGCTTTCAGGGGAGGGGTTCCAGGCTGTCAGGGGCTGGGATTCTGAAAGTGAGGGGCGGGGCTCTCGGAAGGGATGGGCAGGGCTCCTTGAGTTAGGGATTCGGCTCCATGTAGTGAGGGGCAGGGCTCCATGTTTGAGGGGTGGGGCTCAAATGGTGACGGGCAGGGCCCCATGAGTTAGGGAAGGGGTTCCAGGCTGTCAGGGGTGGGGATCCAGTCAGTGAGCTGAGAGGCTAGAGGCAGTGATAAGCGGGGCTCCGGGAGACACGGATCGGGCTCAATGCAGTAAGGGGCAGGGCTCCATATTTGAGGGGAGAGGCTCAAATGATGATGGGCAGGGCCCCATGAGGGAGGGAAGGGATTCCATGCTGTCAGGGGTGGGGTTCCTGGCTTTCAGGGGCTGGGATTCTGTAAGTGAGGGGCGGGGCTCTAGGCAGTGATGGGCGGGGCTCCATGAGATAGGGATCGGGCTCCATGCAGTGAGGGGCAGGGCTCCATGTTTCAGGGGCGTTGCTCAAATGATGTGGGGCAGGGCCTCATGAGTGAGGGAAGTGGTTCCAGGCTGTGAGGGGTGGGGATCCAATCAGTGAGGGGCGGGACTCTAGGCAGTGATGGGTGGGGTTCGATGAGTTGGGGATTGGGCTCAATGCAGTGAGGGGCAGGGCTCCATGTTTGAGGGGCGGGGCTCAAATGGTGAGGGGCAGGGTCCCATGCGTTTTGGAAGGGGTTCCATGCTGTACAGTGTGGGGATCCAGTCACTGAGGGGCGGGGCTCTAGGTAGTGATGGGCGGGGCTCCATGAGTTAGGGATCGGGCTCCATGTAGTGAGGGGCAGGGCTCCATGTCTCAGGGGCGGGGCTCAAATGGTGAGGGGCAGGGCCCCAAGAGTGAGGGAAGGGGTTCCAGGCTGTCAGGGGTGGGGATCCAGTCAGTGAGGGGCGAGGGTAAATATCTGAGGGCGTGGGCTCAAATGGTGAGGGGCATGGCCCCATGAGTGAGGGAAGGGGTTCCATGCGTGATGGGCGGAGTTCCACGCTGTCAGGGGTGGGCTCCATGTGTGAGGGTTTGGGCTGAAGGCAGTTATGGGCGAGGCTCCATTTTTGAGGGGCGGGGCTCACATGGTGACGGGCAGAACCCCATGAGTGAGGGAAGGGGTTCTAGGCTGTCAGGGCTGGGGATCCAGTCAGTGAGGGGCGGGGCTCAAAGCAGTTATAGGCGGGGCACCGTGAGATACGGATCAGGCTCCACGCAGTGAGGAACAGGGCTCCATGTTTGAGGCGCGGGGCTCAAATGGTGAGGGGCAGGGCCCCATGAGTGAGGGAAGGAGTTCCATGCTGTCAGGTGTGGGGTTCCAGGCTGTCAGGGGCTGGGATACTGTAAGTGAGGGGCGGGGCTCTAGGCAGTGATGGGCGGGGCTCCATGGGTTAGGGATCGGGCTCCATGCAGTGAAGGGCAAGGCTCCATGGTTGAGGAGCGGGGCTAAAATGATGAGGGGCAGGGTCCCATGAGTGAGAGAAAGGGTTCCTAGCTGTCAGGAGTGGGGATCCAGTCAGTGAGGAGCGGGGCTCTAGGCAGTGATGGGCGGAGCTCCTTGCGTTAGGGATCAGGTTCCATGCAGTGAGGGACAGGGCTCCATGTTTGAGGGGCGGGCTCACATGGTGAGGGACAGGGCCCCATGCGTGAGAGAAGGGGTTCCATGCGAGAGGTGCGGGGTTCCAGGCTGCCAGTGGCTGGGATTTAGTAAGTGAGGGGCGTAGCTCTTGGAAGTCGTGCGTGGGGCTCCATGAGTTAGGGATCGGGCTCCATGCAGTGAGGGGCAGGGCTCCATGTTTGAGGGGCGGGGCTCAAATGGTGAGGGGCAGGGCCCCATGAGACAGGGAAGGTTTCCATGCATGATGGGCAGGATTCCAGTCTGTCAGGGGCTGGGATTCAGTTAATGAGGGGCGGGGCTGTAGGCAGTGATTGGCAGGGCTCCATGAGTTAGGGATCGGGCTCCATGCAGTGAGTGGCAGGGCTCCATGTTTAGGGGCGGGGCTCAAATCGTGAGGAGCAGGGCCCCATGAGTGAGGGAAGGGGTTCCATGCGAGAGGTGCAGGGATCCAGGCTGTCAGTGGTTGTGATTCAGTAATTGAGGGGCGGGGCTCTAGGCTGTGATGGGCGGGGCTCCTTAAGTTAAGGATCGGGCTCCATGCAGTGAAGGGCAGGGCTCCATGTTTGAGGGGCGGGGCTCAAATCGCAAGGGGCTGGGCCCCATGAGTGAGGAAAGGGCTTCCAGGCTGTCAGGCGTGGGGATCCAGTCAGTGAGGAGCAGGGCTCTAGGCCGTGATGGGCGGGTCTCCATGAGATAAGGATCGGGCTCCATGCCGGTACGGGAAGGGCTCCATGCTTGATGGGAGGGGCTCAAGTGGCGAGGGGTAGGTGCCCATGATTGAAGGAAGGGGTTCCATGCGTGGTGGGCAGGGATCCAGGCTTTCAGGGGCTGGGATTCAGTAAGTGAGGTGCGGGGCTCTAGGCAGTGATCGGCAGGGCTCCATGTGTTAGGGATCGTGCTCCATGCAGTAAGGGGCAGGGCTCCAGGTTTGAGGGGCAGGGCTCAAATGGTGAGGGGCAGGGCCCCAAGAGTGAGGGAAGGGGTTCCAGGCTGTCAGGGGTGGGGATCCAGTCAGTGAGGGGCGGGGTTGTATGCAGTGATGGGCGGGGCTCCATGAGTTACGGATCGGGCTCCATGCAGTGAGGGGCAGGGCTCCTTGTTTCAGGTGCGGTGCTCAAATGGTGTGGGGCAGGGCCCTATGAGTGAGGGAAGTGGTTCCAGGCTGTGAGGTGTGGGGATCCAATCAGTGAGGGGCGGGGCTCCAGGCACTGATGGGCGGGCCTCGATGAGTTAGGGATCGGGCTCAATCCAGTGAGGGGCAGGGCTGCAGGTTTGAGAGGCGGGGCTCACATGGTTAGGGGCAGGGCCCCATGCGTGTTGGAATGGGTTCCACCCTGTCCGGTGTTAGGATCCAGTCATTGAGGGGCGGGGCTCTTGGCAGTGATGGGCGGGGCTCCATGAGTTAGGGATCGGGCTCCATGAGGTGCGGAACATGGCTCCATATTTATGGGGCGGGGCTCAAATGGTGAGGGGCAGGGCCCCATGAGTGAGGGAAGGGGTTCCAGGCTGTCAGGGGTTGGGATCCAGTCAGTGAGGGGAAGGGCAATAGGCTGTGATAGGCAGGGCTCCATGAGTTGGGGTTCGGGCTCCATGCAGTGACGTGCAAAGTTCAAATTTTGAGGGGAGGGGCTCAAATGGTGAGGGGCAGGGCCCCATGAGTGGTGGAATGGGTTCCATGCTGGCAGGGGTGGGGTTCCAGGCTGTCAGGGGCTGGGATTCTGAAACTTAGGGGAGGGGCTCTAGGAAGGGATGGGCGGGGCTCAATGAGTTAGCAATTGGGCTCCATGCAGTGAGGGGCAGGGCTCCATGTTTGAGGGGCGGGGCTCAAATGATGAGGGGCACGGCCCCATGAGTGAGGGTATTCGTTCCAAGCTGTCAGGGGTGGGGATCCAGTCAGTTAGGGGCGGGGCTCTAGGCAGTGATGGGCTGGGTTCCATGAGTTAGGGATAGGGCTCCATGCAGTGAGGGCCAGGGCTCCATGTTTGAGGGGCGGGGCTCAAATGGTGAGGGGCAGGGCCCCATGACTGAGGGAAGGGGTTCCAGGCTGTCAGGGGTGGGGATCCAGTCATTGAGGGGCGGGGCTCTAGGCAGTGATTGGCGGGACTCCGTGACACATTGATCGGGCTCCATGCAGTAAGGGGCAGGGCTCTATATTTGAGGGGAGGGGCTCAAATGTTGACGGGCAGGGCCCCATGAGTGAGGGAAGGGATTCCATGCTGTCAGGGGTGGGGTTTTAGGCTTTCAGGGGCTGGGATTAAGTAAGCGAGGGGCGGGGCTCTAGGCAGTGATGGGCGGGGATACATGAGTAAAGGATTGGGCCCATGCAGTTAGGGGCAGGGCTCCATGTTTCGGGGGGGGGTCTCAAATTATGAGGGGCAGGGCCCCATGAGTATGGGAAGGAGTTCCAGTCTGTCAGGTGTGGGGCGACAGTCAGTGACGGGCGGGGCTTCAGGCAGGGATGGGAGGGGCTCCATGTGTTAGGGGTCGGGCTCCATGCAGTGAGAGGCAGGGCTCCATGTTTGAGCGGCAGGCCTCAAATGGTGAGGGGCAGGGCCCCATGAGTGAGGGCAGGGGTTACAGGCTGTCAGGGGTAGGGTCCCAGGCTTTCAGGGGCTGGGATTCAGTAAGTGAGGGGCGGGGCTCTAGTCAGTGATAAGCGGGGCTCCATGAGTTAGGGATGGGGCTCCATGCAGCCAGGGGCAGGGCTCCATATGTCAGGGTCGGGGCTCAAATGATGAGGGGCAGGGCCCCATGAGTTAGGGAAGGGCTTCCACGCTGTCAGGGGTGGGGATCCAGTGAGTGAGGGGCGGGGCTCTAGGCAGTTATGGGTGGGGCTCTGAGAGTTAAATATCGGTCTCCATGCGGTGAGGTGCAAATCTCAAATTTTGAGGGGCGGGGCTCAAATGGTGAGGGGCAGGGCCCCATGAGTGAGGGAAGGCATTCCATGCGTGTTGGGCAGGGTTCCAGAATGTCAGGGGTGGGGATTAAGCAAGTGAGGGGCGGGGTCCTAGGCATTGATTTGCGGGGCTCCATGTGTTAGGGATCAGGCTCCATGTAGTGAGGGGCAGGGCTCCATGTTTGAGGGGCGGGGCTCAAATGGTGAGAGGCAGGGCCCCATAAGTGAGGGAAGGGGTTCAAGGCTTTCAGGGGTAGGGATCCAGTCATTGATGGGCGGGGCTCTAGGCAGTGATGGGCGGGGCTCCATGAGTTAGGGATCGGGCTCCATGCAGTGAGGCGCAGGGTTCCATGTTTGAGAGGCGGGGCTCAAATGGTGAGGGGCAGGGCCCCATGAGTGAGGGAAGGGGTTCCAGGCTATCAGGGGTGGGGATCCAGTCAGTGAGGGGCGATGTTCTAGGCAATGATGGGCGGGGTTCCATGAGTAAGGGATAGGGCTCCATGAAGTGAGGGGCAGGGATCCATGTTTAGGGGCGAGGCTCAAATAGTGAGGGGCAGGGCCCCATGAGAGAGTGAGGGTTCCAGGCTGTAAGGGGAGGGGATCCAGTCAGTGAGGGGCGGGGCTCTAGGAAGTGATGGGCGTGGCTCCGTGAGTCATGGATCAGGCTCCATGCAGTAAGGGGCACGGCTCTATATTTGAGGGGAGGGGCTCAAATGTTTACGGGCAGGGCCCCATGAGTGTGGGAAGGGATTCCATGCTGTCAGGGGTGGGGTTTAAGGCTTTCAGGGTCTGGGATTCTGTAAGTGAGGGGCGGGGCTGTAGGCAGTGATGGGCGGGGATACATGAGTAAAGGACTGGGCTCCATGCAGTGAGGGGCAGGGCTCCATGTTTCAGGGGGGGGGCTCAAATGATGAGGGGCAGGGCCCCATGAGTGAGGGAAGGGGTTCCAGGCTGTCAGTGGTGGGGATCCAGTGAGTGAGGGGTGGGGCTCTAGGCAGTGATGGGCGGGGCTCCATGAGTGAGGGATCGGGCTCCATGCAGTGAGGGGCAGGGCTCCATGTTTGAGGGGAGGGGCTCAAATGGTGAGAGGCAGGGCCCCATGAGACAGGGAAGGGGTTCCATGCATCATGGGTGGGGTTCCAGACTGTCAGGGTTTGGTATTAAGCAAATGGCGGGCGGGGCTCTCGGCAGTGATGGGCGGGGCTCCCTGAGTTAGGTATCAGGCTCCACGCAGTGCGGGACAGGGCTCCATGTTTCGGGGGGGGGGCTGAAATGGTGACGGGCAGGGCCCCATGAGTGAGGGAAGGGGTTCCAGGCTGTCAGGGGTTGGGGATCCAGTCAGTGATGGGCGGGGCTCGAGGCAGTGATGGTCGGGGCTCCATGAGTTAGGGATTGGGCTCCATGAAATGAGGGGCAGGGCTCCATGTTTGAGGGGCGGGCTTCAAATGGTGAGGGGCAGGGCCCTTGAGTGAGGGAAGGGGTTCCATGCGTGATGGACATGCTTCTAGGCTGTCAGGTTCTGGGATTCATTAAAGAGGGGCGGGGATCTAGGCAGTGATGGGCGGGGCTCCATGAGTTAGGATTCAGGCTCCATACAGTGATGGGCAGGCCTCCATGTTTGAGCGGCGGGGCTCAAAAAGTAAGGGGCAGGGTCCCATGAGTGAGGGAAGGGGTTCCATGTTGTCAGGGGTGAGGTTCCAGGCTGTCAGGGACTGGCATTCTGAAAGTTAGGGGCGGGGCTCTAGGCAATGATGGGCGGGGCTCCATGAGTTATGGATCGGGCTCCATGTAGTGCGGAACAGGGCTCCATATTTCAGGGGCAGTGCTCAAATGGTGAAGGGCAGGGTCCCATGAGTGAGGGAAGGGCTTCCAGGCTGTCAGGGGTGGGGATCCAGTGAGAGAGGTGCGGGGTTGTGTGCAGTGATGGGCGGGGCTCCATGAATTAGGGATTGGGCTCCATACAGTGAGGGCCAGGGCTCCATGTTTGAGGGGCGGGGCTCAAATGGTGAGGGGCAGGGCCCCATGCGTGTGGGAAGGGGTTCCACGCTTTCCGGAGTGGGGATCCAGTCAGTGAGGGGCAGGGCTCTAGGCAGTGATTGGCGGGTCTCCATGAGTTAAGGATCGGGCTCCATGCAGTGAGGGGCAGGGCTCAATTTTTGACGGGCGGGGTAAAATTGGTTGGGGGAAGAGCCCCATGAGTGAGCGAAGGGGTTCCAGTCTGTAAGGGGTGGGAATCAAGTCAATGAGGGGCGGGTCTCGAGGCAGTGATGGTCGGGGCTCCATGATTTAGGAATCGGGCTCCATGAAATGAGGGGCAGGGATCCATGTTTAGGGGCGGGCTTCAAATGGTGAGGGGCAGGGCCTCATTACTGAGGGAAGGGGTTCCTTGCGTGATGGGCAGGGTTCCAGGCTGTCAGGTTCTGGGATTCATTAAAAGAGGGACAGGGCTCTAGGCAGTGATGGGCGGGGATCAATGAGTTCGGAATCAGGCTCCATACAGTTAGGGGCAGGCCTCCATGTTTGAGCGGCGGGGCTCAAATTTTAAGGGGCAGGGTCCCATATGTGAGGGAAGGGGTTCCATGCTGTCAGGGGTGGGGTTCCAGGCTGTCAAGGGCTGGGATTCTGAAAGAGAGGGGCGGGGCTCTTGGCAGGGATGGGCGGGGCTCCATGAGTTTGGGATTGGGCTCCATGCAGTGAGGGGCAGGGCTCCATGTCTCAGGGGCGGGGCTCAAATGTTGAGGGGCAGGGCCCCATGAGTGAGGGAAGGGGTACCAGGCTGTCAGGGGTGGGGATCCAGACATTTAGGGGCGGGGTTGTATGCAGGGATGGGCGGGGCTCCATAAGTTAGGGATCGGGCTCCATGCAGTGAGGGGCAGGGCTCCATGGTTAAGGGGTGCGGCTCAAATGGTGAGGGGCAGAGCCCCATGAGTGAGGGAAGGGGTTCCAGGCTGTCAGGGGTGGGGATCCAGTCAGTGAGGAGCGAGGCTCAAGGCAGTGATGGGTGGGGCTCCATGAGTTAGGGATCGGGCTCCATGCAGTGAGGAGCATGGCTCCAATTTTGAGAGGCGGGGCTCAAGTGGTGAGGGACAGGCCTCCATGAGTGAGGAAAGGGGTTCCATGCGTGTTGGGCGGGGTACCATGACTTAGGGATAGTGCTCCATGCATAGAGGGGCAGGGCTCCATGTTTGAGGGGCTGGGCTGAAATGGTGAGGGGCAGGGCCCCATGAGTGAAGGAAGGGGTTCCAGGCTGTCAGGGGCTGGGATTCAGTAAGTGAGGTCAGGGGCTCAAGGCAGTTATAGGCAGGGCTACATACGTTAAAATTTTTTCTCCATGCAGTGTGGGGCAGGGCTCCATGTTAATGGGCGGGGCTAAGATGGTGAGGGGCATGGCCCCATGAGTGAAGGAAGGGCTTCCATGCGTGATGGGCGGGGTTCCAGGCTGTCTGGGGTGGGGATCTAGTCAGTGAGGGGTGGGGCTCTAGGCAGTGATGGGCGGGATTTTATGAGTTAGGGAACGGGCTCCATGCAGTGAGGCGCAGGGCTCCATGGTTGAGGGGCGGGGCTCAAATGGTGAGGGGCAGGTCCCCATGAGGGAGGGAAGGCGTTCCAGGCTATCAGAGGTGGGGTCCCAGGCTTTCAGGGGCTGGGATTCAGTAAGTGAGGGGCGGGGCTCAAGGCAGTGATGGGCAGGGCTCCATGAGTTTGGAATCGGGCTCCATGCAGTGAGGGGCAGGGCTCCATGTTTGAGGGGCAGGGCACAAATGGTGAGGGGCAGTGCCCCATGAGTGAGGGAAGGTGTTCCATGCGTGATGGGCGGGGTTCCAGGCTGTTGGTGGCTGGGATCCAGTGAGGGGAGGGGCTCTAGTCAGTGATAAGCGGGGCTCCATGAGTTAGGGATTGGCCTCCATGCAGCGAGGGGCAGGGCTCCATATGTCAGAGTCGGGGCTCAAATGGTGAGGGGAAGGGCCCCATGAGTTAGGGAAGGGCTTCCACGCTGTTAGGGGTGGGGATCCAGTGAGTGAGAGGTGGGGCTCTAGGCAGCGATAGGTGGGGCTCCGAGAGTTAAGGATCGGTCTCCATGCGGTGAGGTGCAAAGCTCCAATTTTGAGGGGCCGGGCTCAAATGGTGAGGGGCAGAGCCCCATGAGTGAGGGAAGGCGTTCCATGCGAGATGGAAAGGGTTCCAGGCTGTCAGTTTCTGGGAGTCAAGAAGAGAAGGGCGGGAATCTAGGAAGTGATGGGCGGGGCTCTATCAATTAGGGATCAGGCTCCATACAGTGATGGGCAGGGCTCCATGTTTGAGGGGTGGGGCTCAAATGGTGAGGGGCAGGACCCCATGAGCGAGGGAAGGGGTTCCAGGATGTTAGGGGTGGGGATCCAATCAGTGAGGAGCGAGGCTATAGGCAGTGATGGGCGGGGCTCAATGAGTTAGGAATCAGGCTCCATACAGTGAGGGGCAGGGCTCCATGTTTAAGCGGCAGGGCTCAAATGGTAAGGGACAGGGTCCAATGAGTGAGGGAAGGGGATCCATGCTTTCAGGGGAGGGGTTCCAGGCTGTCAGGGGCTGGGATTCTGAAAGTGAGGGGCGGGGCTCTCGGAAGGGATGGGCAGGGCTCCTTGAGTTAGGGATTCGGCTCCATGTAGTGAGGGGCAGGGCTCCATGTTTGAGGGGCGGGGCTCAAATGGTGACGGGCAGGGCCCCATGAGTTAGGGAAGGGGTTCCAGGCTGTCAGGGGTGGGGATCCAGTCAGTGAGCTGAGAGGCTAGAGGCAGTGATAAGCGGGGCTCCGGGAGACACGGATCGGGCTCAATGCAGTAAGGGGCAGGGCTCCATATTTGAGGGGAGAGGCTCAAATGTTGATGGGCAGGGCCCCATGAGGGAGGGAAGGGATTCCATGCTGTCAGGGGTGGGGTTCCTGGCTTTCAGGGGCTGGGATTCTGTAAGTGAGGGGCGGGGCTCTAGGCAGTGATGGGCGGGGCTCCATGAGATAGGGATCGGGCTCCATGCAGTGAGGGGCAGGGCTCCATGTTTCAGGGGCGTTGCTCAAATGATGTGGGGCAGGGCCTCATGAGTGAGGGAAGTGGTTCCAGGCTGTGAGGGGTGGGGATCCAATCAGTGAGGGGCGGGACTCTAGGCAGTGATGGGTGGGGTTCGATGAGTTGGGGATTGGGCTCAATGCAGTGAGGGGCAGGGCTCCATGTTTGAGGGGCGGGGCTCAAATGGTGAGGGGCAGGGTCCCATGCGTTTTGGAAGGGGTTCCATGCTGTACAGTGTGGGGATCCAGTCACTGAGGGGCGGGGCTCTAGGTAGTGATGGGCGGGGCTCCATGAGTTAGGGATCGGGCTCCATGTAGTGAGGGGCAGGGCTCCATGTCTCAGGGGCGGGGCTCAAATGGTGAGGGGCAGGGCCCCAAGAGTGAGGGAAGGGGTTCCAGGCTGTCAGGGGTGGGGATCCAGTCAGTGAGGGGCGAGGGTAAATATCTGAGGGCGTGGGCTCAAATGGTGAGGGGCATGGCCCCATGAGTGAGGGAAGGGGTTCCATGCGTGATGGGCGGAGTTCCACACTGTCAGGGGTGGGCTCCATGTGTGAGGGTTTGGGCTGAAGGCAGTTATGGGCGAGGCTCCATTTTTGAGGGGCGGGGCTCACATGGTGATGGGCAGAACCCCATGAGTGAGGGAAGGGGTTCTAGGCTGTCAGGGCTGGGGATCCAGTCAGTGAGGGGCGGGGCTCAAAGCAGTTATAGGCGGGGCACCGTGAGATACGGATCAGGCTCCACGCAGTGAGGAACAGGGCTCCATGTTTGAGGCGCGGGGCTCAAATGGTGAGGGGCAGGGCCCCATGAGTGAGGGAAGGAGTTCCATGCTGTCAGGTGTGGGGTTCCAGGCTGTCAGGGGCTGGGATACTGTAAGTGAGGGGCGGGGCTCTAGGCAGTGATGGGCGGGGCTCCATGGGTTAGGGATCGGGCTCCATGCAGTGAAGGGCAAGGCTCCATGGTTGAGGAGCGGGGCTAAAATGATGAGGGGCAGGGTCCCATGAGTGAGAGAAAGGGTTCCTAGCTGTCAGGAGTGGGGATCCAGTCAGTGAGGAGCGGGGCTCTAGGCAGTGATGGGCGGAGCTCCTTGCGTTAGGGATCAGGTTCCATGCAGTGAGGGACAGGGCTCCATGTTTGAGGGGCGGGCTCAAATGGTGAGGGACAGGGCCCCATGCGTGAGAGAAGGGGTTCCATGCGAGAGGTGCGGGGTTCCAGGCTGCCAGTGGCTGGGATTTAGTAAGTGAGGGGCGTAGCTCTTGGAAGTCGTGCGTGGGGCTCCATGAGTTAGGGATCGGGCTCCATGCAGTGAGGGGCAGGGCTCCTTGTTTCAGGTGCGGTGCTCAAATGGTGTGGGGCAGGGCCCCATGAGTGAGAGAAAGGGTTCCTAGCTGTCAGGAGTGGGGATCCAGTCAGTGAGGAGCGGGGCTCTAGGCAGTGATGGGCGGGGCTCCATGAGTTAGGGATCGGGCTCCATGAGGTGCGGAACATGGCTCCATATTTACTGGGCGGGGCTCAAATGGTGAGGGGCAGGGCCCCATGAGTGAGGGAAGGGGTTCCAGGCTGTCAGGGGTTGGGATCCAGTCAGTGAGGGGAAGGGCAATAGGCTGTGATAGGCAGGGCTCCATGAGTTGGGGTTCGGGCTCCATGCAGTGACGTGCAAAGTTCAAATTTTGAGGGGAGGGGCTCAAATGGTGAGGGGCAGGGCCCCATGAGTGGTGGAATGGGTTCCATGCTGGCAGGGGTGGGGTTCCAGGCTGTCAGGGGCTGGGATTCTGAAACTTAGGGGAGGGGCTCTAGGAAGGGATGGGCGGGGCTCAATGAGTTAGCAATTGGGCTCCATGCAGTGAGGGGCAGGGCTCCATGTTTGAGGGGCGGGGCTCAAATGATGAGGGGCACGGCCCCATGAGTGAGGGTATTCGTTCCAAGCTGTCAGGGGTGGGGATCCAGTCAGTTAGGGGCGGGGCTCTAGGCAGTGATGGGCTGGGTTCCATGAGTTAGGGATAGGGCTCCATGCAGTGAGGGGCAGGGCTCCATGTTTGAGGGGCGGGGCTCAAATGGTGAGGGGCAGGGCCCCATGACTGAGGGAAGGGGTTCCAGGCTGTCAGGGGTGGGGATCCAGTCATTGAGGGGCGGGGCTCTAGGCAGTGATTGGCGGGACTCCGTGACACATTGATCGGGCTCCATGCAGTAAGGGGCAGGGCTCTATATTTGAGGGGAGGGGCTCAAATGTTGACGGGCAGGGCCCCATGAGTGAGGGAAGGGATTCCATGCTGTCAGGGGTGGGGTTTTAGGCTTTCAGGGGCTGGGATTAAGTAAGCGAGGGGCGGGGCTCTAGGCAGTGATGGGCGGGGATACATGAGTAAAGGATTGGGCCCATGCAGTTAGGGGCAGGGCTCCATGTTTCGGGGGGGGGTCTCAAATTATGAGGGGCAGGGCCCCATGAGTATGGGAAGGAGTTCCAGTCTGTCAGGTGTGGGGCGACAGTCAGTGACGGGCGGGGCTTCAGGCAGGGATGGGAGGGGCTCCATGTGTTAGGGGTCGGGCTCCATGCAGTGAGAGGCAGGGCTCCATGTTTGAGCGGCGGGCCTCAAATGGTGAGGGGCAGGGCCCCATGAGTGAGGGCAGGGGTTACAGGCTGTCAGGGGTAGGGTCCCAGGCTTTCAGGGGCTGGGATTCAGTAAGTGAGGGGCGGGGCTCTAGTCAGTGATAAGCGGGGCTCCATGAGTTAGGGATGGGGCTCCATGCAGCCAGGGGCAGGGCTCCATATGTCAGGGTCGGGGCTCAAATGATGAGGGGCAGGGCCCCATGAGTTAGGGAAGGGCTTCCACGCTGTCAGGGGTGGGGATCCAGTGAGTGAGGGGCGGGGCTCTAGGCAGTTATGGGTGGGGCTCTGAGAGTTAAATATCGGTCTCCATGCGGTGAGGTGCAAATCTCAAATTTTGAGGGGCGGGGCTCAAATGGTGAGGGGCAGGGCCCCATGAGTGAGGGAAGGCATTCCATGCGTGTTGGGCAGGGTTCCAGAATGTCAGGGGTGGGGATTAAGCAAGTGAGGGGCGGGGTCCTAGGCATTGATTTGCGGGGCTCCATGTGTTAGGGATCAGGCTCCATGTAGTGAGGGGCAGGGCTCCATGTTTGAGGGGCGGGGCTCAAATGGTGAGAGGCAGGGCCCCATAAGTGAGGGAAGGGGTTCAAGGCTTTCAGGGGTAGGGATCCAGTCATTGATGGGCGGGGCTCTAGGCAGTGATGGGCGGGGCTCCATGAGTTAGGGATCGGGCTCCATGCAGTGAGGCGCAGGGCTCCATGTTTGAGAGGCGGGGCTCAAATGGTGAGGGGCAGGGCCCCATGAGTGAGGGAAGGGGTTCCAGGCTATCAGGGGTGGGGATCCAGTCAGTGAGGGGCGATGTTCTAGGCAATGATGGGCGGGGTTCCATGAGTAAGGGATAGGGCTCCATGAAGTGAGGGGCAGGGATCCATGTTTAGGGGCGAGGCTCAAATAGTGAGGGGCAGGGCCCCATGAGAGAGTGAGGGTTCCAGGCTGTAAGGGGAGGGGATCCAGTCAGTGAGGGGCGGGGCTCTAGGAAGTGATGGGCGTGGCTCCGTGAGTCATGGATCAGGCTCCATGCAGTAAGGGGCACGGCTCTATATTTGAGGGGAGGGGCTCAAATGTTTACGGGCAGGGCCCCATGAGTGTGGGAAGGGATTCCATGCTGTCAGGGGTGGGGTTTAAGGCTTTCAGGGTCTGGGATTCTGTAAGTGAGGGGCGGGGCTGTAGGCAGTGATGGGCGGGGATACATGAGTAAAGGACTGGGCTCCATGCAGTGAGGGGCAGGGCTCCATGTTTCAGGGGGGGGGCTCAAATGATGAGGGGCAGGGCCCCATGAGTGAGGGAAGGGGTTCCAGGCTGTCAGTGGTGGGGATCCAGTGAGTGAGGGGTGGGGCTCTAGGCAGTGATGGGCGGGGCTCCATGAGTGAGGGATCGGGCTCCATGCAGTGAGGGGCAGGGCTCCATGTTTGAGGGGAGGGGCTCAAATGGTGAGGGGCAGGGCCCCATGAGTGAGGGAAGGGGTTCCAGGCTGTCAGGGGTGGGGATCCAGTGAGTGAGGGGCGGGGCTCAAGGCAGCGATTGGTGGGGCTCCATGTGATAGGGATCGGGCTCCATGCAGTGAGGTGCAAGGCTCCAATTTTAAGGGGCGGGGCTCAAATGGTGAGGAGCAGGGCCCCATGAATGAGGGAAGTGGTTCCATGCATGTTGGGCGGGGTTCCAGGCTTTCAGGGCCTGGAATTCAGTAAGTGAGGGGCGGGGCTCTAGGCATTGATGGGCGGGGTACCATGAGATACGGATCAGGCTCCATGCAGTGAGGGGCAGGGCTCCATGTTTGAGGGGCGGGGCTCAAAGGGCAAAGGGCAGGGCGCCATGAGTGAGGGAAGAGGTTCCAGGCTTTCAGTGGTGGGGATCCAGTCAGTGAGGGGTGGGGCTTTAGGCAGTGATGGGCTGGGATCCATGACTTTGGGATCGGGCTTCATGCAGTGAGGGGCAGGGCTCCATTGTTGAGGGGCGGAGATCAAATGGTGAGGGGCAGGGCCCCATGAGTGAGGGAAGAGGTTCCAGGCTGTCAGTGGTGGGGATCCAGTCAGTGAGAGGCGAGGGTAAATATCTGAGGGCGTGGGCTCAAATGGTGAGGGGCATGGCCCCATGAGTGAGGGAAGGGGTTCCATGCGTGATGGGCGGAGTTGCACGCTGTCAAGGGTGGGCTCCATGTGTGAGGGTTTGGGCTGAAGGCAGTTATGGGCGAGGCTCCATGTTTGAGGGGCGGGGCTCACATGGTGACGGGCAGGACCCCATGAGTGAGGGAAGGGGTTCTAGGCTGTCAGGGCTGGGGATCCAGTCAGTGAGGGGCGGGGCTCAAAGCAGTTATAGGCGGGGCACCGTGAGATACGGATCAGGCTCCATGCAGTGAGGAACAGGGCTCCATGTTTGAGGCGCGGGGCTCAAATGGTGAGGGGCAGGGCCCCATGAGTGAGGGAAGGAGTTCCATGCTGTCAGGTGTGGGGTTCCAGGCTGTCAGGAGCTGGGATACTGTAAGTGAGGGGCGGGGTTCTAGGCAGTGATGGGCGGGGCTCCATGGGTTAGGGATCGGGCTCCATGCAGTGAAGGGCAGGGCTCCATGGTTGAGGAGCGGGGCTAAAATGATGAGGGGCAGGGTCCCATGAGTGAGAGAAAGGGTTCCTAGATCTCAGGAGTAGGGATCCAGTCAGTGAGGAGCGGGTCTCTAGGCAGTGATGGGCGGAGCTCCTTGCGTTAGGGATCAGGTTCCATGCAGTGAGGGACAGGGCTCCATGTTTGAGGGGCGGGCTCAAATGGTTTGGGACAGGGCCCCATGCGTGAGAGAAGGGGTTCCATGCGAGAGGTGCGGGGTTCCAGGCTGCCAGTGGCTGGGATTTAGTAAGTGAGGGGCGTAGCTCTTGGAAGTCGTGCGTGGGGCTCCATGAGTTAGGGATCGGGCTCCATGCAGTGAGGGGCAGGGCTCCATGTTTGAGGGGCGGGGCTCAAATGGTGAGGGGCAGGGCCCCATGAGACAGGGAAGGTTTCCATGCATGATGGGCAGGATTCCAGTCTGTCAGGGGCTGGGATTCAGTAAATGAGGGGCGGGGCTGTAGGAAGTGATTGGCAGGGCTCCATGAGTTAGGGATCGGGCTCCATGCAGTGAGTGGCAGGGCTCCATGTTTGAGGGGCGGGGCTCAAATCGTGAGGAGCAGGGCCCCATGAGTGAGGGAAGGGGTTCCATGCGAGAGGTGCAGGGATCCAGGCTGTCAGTGGTTGGGATTCAGTAATTGAGGGGCGGGGCTCTAGGCTGTGATGGGCGGGGCTCCTTAAGTTAAGGATCGGGCTCCATGCAGTGAAGGGCAGGGCTCCATGTTTGAGGGGCGGGGCTCAAATCGCAAGGGGCTGGGCCCCATGAGTGAGGAAAGGGCTTCCAGGCTGTCAGGCGTGGGGATCCAGTCAGTGAGGAGCAGGGCTCTAGGCCGTGATGGGCGGGTCTCCATGAGATAAGGATCGGGCTCCATGCCGGTACGGGAAGGGCTCCATGCTTGATGGGAGGGGCTCAAGTGGCGAGGGGTAGGTGCCCATGATTGAAGGAAGGGGTTCCATGCGTGGTGGGCAGGGATCCAGGCTTTCAGGGGCTGGGATTCAGTAAGTGAGGTGCGGGGCTCTAGGCAGTGATCGGCAGGGCTCCATGTGTTAGGGATCGTGCTCCATGCAGTAAGGGGCAGGGCTCCAGGTTTGAGGGGCAGGGCTCAAATGGTTAGGGGCAGGGCCCCATGAGTGAGGGAAGGGGTTCCAGGCTGTCAGGGGTGGGGATCCAGTCAGTGAGGGGTGGGGCTCTAGGCAGTGATGGGCGGGGCTCCATGAGTTAGGGATCGGGCTCCATGCAGTGAGGGGCAGGGCTCCATGTTTGAGGGGAGGGGCTAAAATGGTGAGGGGCAGGGCTCCATGAGTGAGGGAAGGGGTTCCATGCGTGGTGGGCGGGGATCCAGTCTGTCAGGGGCTGGGATTCAGTAAGTGAGGTGAGGGGCTTTAGGCAGTGATCGGCAGGGATGCATGAGTTAGGGATCGGGCTCTATGCAGTGAGGGGCAGGGCTCCAGGTTTGAGGGGCGGGCTCAAATGGTGAGGGGCAGGGCCCCATGAGTGAGGGAAAGGGTTCCAGCCTATCCAGGGTGCGGATCCAATCAGTTAGGGGCAGGGCTCTAGGCAGTGAAGGGCATGGCTCCATGAGTTAGGGATCGGGCTCAATGCAGTGAGGTGTAGGGCTCCATGTTTGTGGGGCTGGGCTCAAATTGTGAGGGTCAGGGCCCCATGAGTGAGGGAAGGGCTTCCATGCGTGATGGGCGGGGTTGCGCGCTGTAAGGGTCTTGGATTCAGTAAGTGAGAGGCAGGGCTCTAGGAAGTCATGCGCGGGACTCCAAGAGTTAGGGATCGGGCTCCATGCTGTAAGGGGCAGGTCTCCATGTTTGAGGGGCAGGGCTCAAATGTTGAGGGTCAGGGCCCCATGAGTGAGGGAAGGGGTTCCAGGCTTTCAGAGGTGGGGATCCAGGCAGTGAGAGGTGGAGCTCTAAGAAGTGATGGGCGGGGCTCTATGAGTTCAAGATCGGGCTCCATGCAGTGAGGGGCAGAGCTCAATGTCTGAGGGGCGGGGCTCAAATGGTGAAGGGCAAGGCCCCATGAGTGAGGGAAAGGGTTCCAGACCGTCAGGGGTGGGGATCCAGTCAGTGAGGGGCAGGGATCTGAGCAGTGATGGGCGGGGCTCCATGAGTTAGGAATCTACTTCTTGGCAGTGAGGGGCAGGGCTCCATGTTTGAGGGGATGGGATCAAATGGTGAGGGGCAGGGCCCCATGAGTGAGGGAAGGGGTTCCAGGCTGTCAGGGGTGGGGATCCAGTCCATGATGGGCGGGGATCTAGGCAGTGATGGGCGGGGTTCCATGAGTAAAAACTGGGCTCCATGCAGTGAGGGGCAGGGCTCCTTGGTTGAGGGGCGGGGCTTAAACAGTTAGGGGCAGGGCACCATGAGTAAGGGAACGGGTTCCATGAGTGATGGGTGCGTGTCCAGGCTTTCAGGGGCTGGGATTCAGTAAGTGAGGGGCGGGGCTCTAGGCAGTGATGTGCGGGCTCAATGAGTTAGGGATCGGGATCCGTGCAGTAAGGGGCTGGGCTCCATGTCTTAGGGGCAGGGGTCAAACGGTGAGGAGCAGGGCTCCATGAGTGAGGGAAGTGTTTCCAGCTTTTCAGGGGTGGGGATCCAGTCATTGAGGGGCGGGGCTCTAGGCAGTGATGTGCGGGGCTCCATGAGTTAGGGATCGGGCTCCATTTAGTGAGGGGCAGGGCCCAATGTTTGAGGGGCGAGGCTCAAATGTTGAGGGGCAGGGCCCCATGAGTGAGGGAAGTGGTTCCAGACAGTCAGGGGTGGGGATCCAGTCAGTGAGGGGCGGAGCCCTAAGCAGTGATGGGCGGGGCACAATGAGTTAGGGATCAGGCTCCATGCAGTGTGTGGCAGGGCTCCATGTTTGAGGGAAGGGGCTCAAATGGCGAGGGGTAGGTGCCCATGATTGAAGGAAGGTGTTCCATGCGTCCTGGGCGGGGATCCAGGCTGTCAGGGGCTGGGATTCAGTAAGTGAGGTGCGGGGCTCTCGGCAGAGATGGGCAGGGCTCCATGAGTAAGGGATCGGGCTCCATACAGTGAGGGGCAGGGCACCAGGTTTGAGGGGCGGGGCTCAAATGGTGAGGGGCAGGGCCCCATGAGTGAGAGAAAGGGTTCCAGACTGTCAGGTCTGGGGATCCAGTCAGTGAGGGGCGGGGCTCAAGGCAGTGATGGGCGGGGCTCCATGAGTTAGGGATCGGGCTCCATGCAGTGAGGGACAGGGCTCCATGTTTGAGGGGCGGGCTCAAATGGTGAGGGACAGGGCCCCATGCGTGAGAGAAGGGGTTCCATGCGAGAGGTGCGGGGTTCCAGGCTGCCAGTGGCTGGGATTTAGTAAGTGAGGGGCGTAGCTCTTGGAAGTCGTGCGTGGGGCTCCATGAGTTAGGGATCGGGCTCCATGCAGTGAGGGGCAGGGCTCCTTGTTTCAGGTGCGGTGCTCAAATGGTGTGGGGCAGGGCCCTATGAGTGAGGGAAGTGGTTCCAGGCTGTGAGGTGTGGGGATCCAATCAGTGAGGGGCGGGGCTCCAGGCACTGATGGGCGGGCCTCGATGAGTTAGGGATCGGGCTCAATCCAGTGAGGGGCAGGGCTGCAGGTTTGAGAGGCGGGGCTCACATGGTTAGGGGCAGGGCCCCATGCGTGTTGGAATGGGTTCCACCCTGTCCGGTGTTAGGATCCAGTCATTGAGGGGCGGGGCTCTTGGCAGTGATGGGCGGGGCTCCATGAGTTAGGGATCGGGCTCCATGAGGTGCGGAACATGGCTCCATATTTATGGGGCGGGGCTCAAATGGTGAGGGGCAGGGCCCCATGAGTGAGGGAAGGGGTTCCAGGCTGTCAGGGGTTGGGATCCAGTCAGTGAGGGGAAGGGCAATAGGCTGTGATAGGCAGGGCTCCATGAGTTGGGGTTCGGGCTCCATGCAGTGACGTGCAAAGTTCAAATTTTGAGGGGAGGGGCTCAAATGGTGAGGGGCAGGGCCCCATGAGTGGTGGAATGGGTTCCATGCTGGCAGGGGTGGGGTTCCAGGCTGTCAGGGGCTGGGATTCTGAAACTTAGGGGAGGGGCTCTAGGAAGGGATGGGCGGGGCTCAATGAGTTAGCAATTGGGCTCCATGCAGTGAGGGGCAGGGCTCCATGTTTGAGGGGCGGGGCTCAAATGATGAGGGGCACGGCCCCATGAGTGAGGGTATTCGTTCCAAGCTGTCAGGGGTGGGGATCCAGTCAGTTAGGGGCGGGGCTCTAGGCAGTGATGGGCTGGGTTCCATGAGTTAGGGATAGGGCTCCATGCAGTGAGGGCCAGGGCTCCATGTTTGAGGGGCGGGGCTCAAATGGTGAGGGGCAGGGCCCCATGACTGAGGGAAGGGGTTCCAGGCTGTCAGGGGTGGGGATCCAGTCATTGAGGGGCGGGGCTCTAGGCAGTGATTGGCGGGACTCCGTGACACATTGATCGGGCTCCATGCAGTAAGGGGCAGGGCTCTATATTTGAGGGGAGGGGCTCAAATGTTGACGGGCAGGGCCCCATGAGTGAGGGAAGGGATTCCATGCTGTCAGGGGTGGGGTTTTAGGCTTTCAGGGGCTGGGATTAAGTAAGCGAGGGGCGGGGCTCTAGGCAGTGATGGGCGGGGATACATGAGTAAAGGATTGGGCCCATGCAGTTAGGGGCAGGGCTCCATGTTTCGGGGGGGGGTCTCAAATTATGAGGGGCAGGGCCCCATGAGTATGGGAAGGAGTTCCAGTCTGTCAGGTGTGGGGCGACAGTCAGTGACGGGCGGGGCTTCAGGCAGGGATGGGAGGGGCTCCATGTGTTAGGGGTCGGGCTCCATGCAGTGAGAGGCAGGGCTCCATGTTTGAGCGGCGGGCCTCAAATGGTGAGGGGCAGGGCCCCATGAGTGAGGGCAGGGGTTACAGGCTGTCAGGGGTAGGGTCCCAGGCTTTCAGGGGCTGGGATTCAGTAAGTGAGGGGCGGGGCTCTAGTCAGTGATAAGCGGGGCTCCATGAGTTAGGGATGGGGCTCCATGCAGCCAGGGGCAGGGCTCCATATGTCAGGGTCGGGGCTCAAATGATGAGGGGCAGGGCCCCATGAGTTAGGGAAGGGCTTCCACGCTGTCAGGGGTGGGGATCCAGTGAGTGAGGGGCGGGGCTCTAGGCAGTTATGGGTGGGGCTCTGAGAGTTAAATATCGGTCTCCATGCGGTGAGGTGCAAATCTCAAATTTTGAGGGGCGGGGCTCAAATGGTGAGGGGCAGGGCCCCATGAGTGAGGGAAGGCATTCCATGCGTGTTGGGCAGGGTTCCAGAATGTCAGGGGTGGGGATTAAGCAAGTGAGGGGCGGGGTCCTAGGCATTGATTTGCGGGGCTCCATGTGTTAGGGATTGGGCTCCATGTAGTGAGGGGCAGGGCTCCATGTTTGAGGGGCGGGGCTCAAATGGTGAGAGGCAGGGCCCCATAAGTGAGGGAAGGGGTTCAAGGCTTTCAGGGGTAGGGATCCAGTCATTGATGGGCGGGGCTCTAGGCAGTGATGGGCGGGGCTCCATGAGTTAGGGATCGGGCTCCATGCAGTGAGGCGCAGGGCTCCATGTTTGAGAGGCGGGGCTCAAATGGTGAGGGGCAGGGCCCCATGAGTGAGGGAAGGGGTTCCAGGCTATCAGGGGTGGGGATCCAGTCAGTGAGGGGCGATGTTCTAGGCAATGATGGGCGGGGTTCCATGAGTAAGGGATAGGGCTCCATGAAGTGAGGGGCAGGGATCCATGTTTAGGGGCGAGGCTCAAATAGTGAGGGGCAGGGCCCCATGAGAGAGTGAGGGTTCCAGGCTGTAAGGGGAGGGGATCCAGTCAGTGAGGGGCGGGGCTCTAGGAAGTGATGGGCGTGGCTCCGTGAGTCATGGATCAGGCTCCATGCAGTAAGGGGCACGGCTCTATATTTGAGGGGAGGGGCTCAAATGTTTACGGGCAGGGCCCCATGAGTGTGGGAAGGGATTCCATGCTGTCAGGGGTGGGGTTTAAGGCTTTCAGGGTCTGGGATTCTGTAAGTGAGGGGCGGGGCTGTAGGCAGTGATGGGCGGGGATACATGAGTAAAGGACTGGGCTCCATGCAGTGAGGGGCAGGGCTCCATGTTTCAGGGGAGGGGCTCAAATGATGAGGGGCAGGGCCCCATGAGTGAGGGAAGGGGTTCCAGGCTGTCAGTGGTGGGGATCCAGTGAGTGAGGGGTGGGGCTCTAGGCAGTGATGGGCGGGGCTCCATGAGTGAGGGATCGGGCTCCATGCAGTGAGGGGCAGGGCTCCATGTTTGAGGGGAGGGGCTCAAATGGTGAGGGGCAGGGCCCCATGAGTGAGGGAAGGGGTTCCAGGCTGTCAGGGGTGGGGATCCAGTGAGTGAGGGGCGGGGCTCAAGGCAGCGATTGGTGGGGCTCCATGTGATAGGGATCGGGCTCCATGCAGTGAGGTGCAAGGCTCCAATTTTAAGGGGCGGGGCTCATATGGTGAGGAGCAGGGCCCCATGAATGAGGGAAGTGGTTCCATGCATGTTGGGCGGGGTTCCAGGCTGTCAGGGCCTGGAATTCAGTAAGTGAGGGGCGGGGCTCTAGGCATTGATGGGCGGGGTACCATGAGATACGGATCAGGCTCCATGCAGTGAGGGGCAGGGCTCCATGTTTGAGGGGCGGGGCTCAAAGGGCAAAGGGCAGGGCGCCATGAGTGAGGGAAGAGGTTCCAGGCTTTCAGTGGTGGGGATCCAGTCAGTGAGGGGTGGGGCTTTAGGCAGTGATGGGCTGGGATCCATGACTTTGGGATCGGGCTTCATGCAGTGAGGGGCAGGGCTCCATTGTTGAGGGGCGGAGATCAAATGGTGAGGGGCAGGGCCCCATGAGTGAGGGAAGAGGTTCCAGGCTGTCAGTGGTGGGGATCCAGTCAGTGAGAGGCGAGGGTAAATATCTGAGGGCGTGGGCTCAAATGGTGAGGGGCATGGCCCCATGAGTGAGGGAAGGGGTTCCATGCGTGATGGGCGGAGTTGCACGCTGTCAAGGGTGGGCTCCATGTGTGAGGGTTTGGGCTGAAGGCAGTTATGGGCGAGGCTCCATGTTTGAGGGGCGGGGCTCACATGGTGACGGGCAGGACCCCATGAGTGAGGGAAGGGGTTCTAGGCTGTCAGGGCTGGGGATCCAGTCAGTGAGGGGCGGGGCTCAAAGCAGTTATAGGCGGGGCACCGTGAGATACGGATCAGGCTCCATGCAGTGAGGAACAGGGCTCCATGTTTGAGGCGCGGGGCTCAAATGGTGAGGGGCAGGGCCCCATGAGTGAGGGAAGGAGTTCCATGCTGTCAGGTGTGGGGTTCCAGGCTGTCAGGAGCTGGGATACTGTAAGTGAGGGGCGGGGCTCTAGGCAGTGATGGGCGGGGCTCCATGGGTTAGGGATCGGGCTCCATGCAGTGAAGGGCAGGGCTCCATGGTTGAGGAGCGGGGCTAAAATGATGAGGGGCAGGGTCCCATGAGTGAGAGAAAGGGTTCCTAGATCTCAGGAGTAGGGATCCAGTCAGTGAGGAGCGGGTCTCTAGGCAGTGATGGGCGGAGCTCCTTGCGTTAGGGATCAGGTTCCATGCAGTGAGGGACAGGGCTCCATGTTTGAGGGGCGGGCTCAAATGGTTTGGGACAGGGCCCCATGCGTGAGAGAAGGGGTTCCATGCGAGAGGTGCGGGGTTCCAGGCTGCCAGTGGCTGGGATTTAGTAAGTGAGGGGCGTAGCTCTTGGAAGTCGTGCGTGGGGCTCCATGAGTTAGGGATCGGGCTCCATGCAGTGAGGGGCAGGGCTCCATGTTTGAGGGGCGGGGCTCAAATGGTGAGGGGCAGGGCCCCATGAGACAGGGAAGGTTTCCATGCATGATGGGCAGGATTCCAGTCTGTCAGGGGCTGGGATTCAGTAAATGAGGGGCGGGGCTGTAGGAAGTGATTGGCAGGGCTCCATGAGTTAGGGATCGGGCTCCATGCAGTGAGTGGCAGGGCTCCATGTTTGAGGGGCGGGGCTCAAATCGTGAGGAGCAGGGCCCCATGAGTGAGGGAAGGGGTTCCATGCGAGAGGTGCAGGGATCCAGGCTGTCAGTGGTTGGGATTCAGTAATTGAGGGGCGGGGCTCTAGGCTGTGATGGGCGGGGCTCCTTAAGTTAAGGATCGGGCTCCATGCAGTGAAGGGCAGGGCTCCATGTTTGAGGGGCGGGGCTCAAATCGCAAGGGGCTGGGCCCCATGAGTGAGGAAAGGGCTTCCAGGCTGTCAGGCGTGGGGATCCAGTCAGTGAGGAGCAGGGCTCTAGGCCGTGATGGGCGGGTCTCCATGAGATAAGGATCGGGCTCCATGCCGGTACGGGAAGGGCTCCATGCTTGATGGGAGGGGCTCAAGTGGCGAGGGGTAGGTGCCCATGATTGAAGGAAGGGGTTCCATGCGTGGTGGGCAGGGATCCAGGCTTTCAGGGGCTGGGATTCAGTAAGTGAGGTGCGGGGCTCTAGGCAGTGATCGGCAGGGCTCCATGTGTTAGGGATCGTGCTCCATGCAGTAAGGGGCAGGGCTCCAGGTTTGAGGGGCAGGGCTCAAATGGTTAGGGGCAGGGCCCCATGAGTGAGGGAAGGGGTTCCAGGCTGTCAGGGGTGGGGATCCAGTCAGTGAGGGGTGGGGCTCTAGGCAGTGATGGGCGGGGCTCCATGAGTTAGGGATCGGGCTCCATGCAGTGAGGGGCAGGGCTCCATGTTTGAGGGGAGGGGCTAAAATGGTGAGGGGCAGGGCTCCATGAGTGAGGGAAGGGGTTCCATGCGTGGTGGGCGGGGATCCAGTCTGTCAGGGGCTGGGATTCAGTAAGTGAGGTGAGGGGCTTTAGGCAGTGATCGGCAGGGATGCATGAGTTAGGGATCGGGCTCTATGCAGTGAGGGGCAGGGCTCCAGGTTTGAGGGGCGGGCTCAAATGGTGAGGGGCAGGGCCCCATGAGTGAGGGAAAGGGTTCCAGCCTATCCAGGGTGCGGATCCAATCAGTTAGGGGCAGGGCTCTAGGCAGTGAAGGGCATGGCTCCATGAGTTAGGGATCGGGCTCAATGCAGTGAGGTGTAGGGCTCCATGTTTGTGGGGCTGGGCTCAAATTGTGAGGGTCAGGGCCCCATGAGTGAGGGAAGGGCTTCCATGCGTGATGGGCGGGGTTGCGCGCTGTAAGGGTCTTGGATTCAGTAAGTGAGAGGCAGGGCTCTAGGAAGTCATGCGCGGGACTCCAAGAGTTAGGGATCGGGCTCCATGCTGTAAGGGGCAGGTCTCCATGTTTGAGGGGCAGGGCTCAAATGTTGAGGGTCAGGGCCCCATGAGTGAGGGAAGGGGTTCCAGGCTTTCAGAGGTGGGGATCCAGGCAGTGAGAGGTGGAGCTCTAAGAAGTGATGGGCGGGGCTCTATGAGTTCAAGATCGGGCTCCATGCAGTGAGGGGCAGAGCTCAATGTCTGAGGGGCGGGGCTCAAATGGTGAAGGGCAAGGCCCCATGAGTGAGGGAAAGGGTTCCAGACCGTCAGGGGTGGGGATCCAGTCAGTGAGGGGCAGGGATCTGAGCAGTGATGGGCGGGGCTCCATGAGTTAGGAATCTACTTCTTGGCAGTGAGGGGCAGGGCTCCATGTTTGAGGGGATGGGATCAAATGGTGAGGGGCAGGGCCCCATGAGTGAGGGAAGGGGTTCCAGGCTGTCAGGGGTGGGGATCCAGTCCATGATGGGCGGGGATCTAGGCAGTGATGGGCGGGGTTCCATGAGTAAAAACTGGGCTCCATGCAGTGAGGGGCAGGGCTCCTTGGTTGAGGGGCGGGGCTTAAACAGTTAGGGGCAGGGCACCATGAGTAAGGGAACGGGTTCCATGAGTGATGGGTGCGTGTCCAGGCTTTCAGGGGCTGGGATTCAGTAAGTGAGGGGCGGGGCTCTAGGCAGTGATGTGCGGGCTCAATGAGTTAGGGATCGGGATCCGTGCAGTAAGGGGCTGGGCTCCATGTCTTAGGGGCAGGGGTCAAACGGTGAGGAGCAGGGCTCCATGAGTGAGGGAAGTGTTTCCAGCTTTTCAGGGGTGGGGATCCAGTCATTGAGGGGCGGGGCTCTAGGCAGTGATGTGCGGGGCTCCATGAGTTAGGGATCGGGCTCCATTTAGTGAGGGGCAGGGCCCAATGTTTGAGGGGCGAGGCTCAAATGTTGAGGGGCAGGGCCCCATGAGTGAGGGAAGTGGTTCCAGACAGTCAGGGGTGGGGATCCAGTCAGTGAGGGGCGGAGCCCTAAGCAGTGATGGGCGGGGCACAATGAGTTAGGGATCAGGCTCCATGCAGTGTGTGGCAGGGCTCCATGTTTGAGGGAAGGGGCTCAAATGGCGAGGGGTAGGTGCCCATGATTGAAGGAAGGTGTTCCATGCGTCCTGGGCGGGGATCCAGGCTGTCAGGGGCTGGGATTCAGTAAGTGAGGTGCGGGGCTCTCGGCAGAGATGGGCAGGGCTCCATGAGTAAGGGATCGGGCTCCATACAGTGAGGGGCAGGGCACCAGGTTTGAGGGGCGGGGCTCAAATGGTGAGGGGCAGGGCCCCATGAGTGAGAGAAAGGGTTCCAGACTGTCAGGTCTGGGGATCCAGTCAGTGAGGGGCGGGGCTCAAGGCAGTGATGGGCGGGGCTCCATGAGTTAGGGATCGGGCTCCATGCAGTGAAGGGCAGGGCTCCATGGTTGAGGGGCGGGGCTCAAATCACGAGGGGCAGGGCCCCAGGAGTGAGGAAAGGGCTTCCAGGCATTCAGGGGTGGGGATCCAGTCAGTGAGTGGCAGGGCTCTAAGCCGTGATGGGCGGGTCTCCATGAGTTAAGGATCGGGCTCCATGCATTGAGGGCAGGCTTCCATGTTTGAGGGGCAGGGCTCAAATGGTGAGGGGTACGTGCCCCATGAGTGAAATAAGGGGTTCCATGCGTTGTGGGCGGGGATCCAGGCTATCAGGGGTGGGGATCCAGTCAATGAGTGGCGGGGCTCTAGGCAGGGATGGGCAGGTCTCCATGAGTTAGGGATCGGGCTGCATGCAGCGAAGGGCAGGCCTTCATGGTTGAGGGGCTGGGGTCAAATGGTGAGGTGCAGGGCCCCATGAGTGACAGAAGGGTTTCCATGTATGATGGGCGGGGTTCCAGGCTGTCACGGGCTGGGATTCGGTAAGTGAGGGGTGGGGGTCTAGGAAGTCATGCTCGCGGTCCATGAGTTAGGGATCGGGCTCAATGCAATGAGGGGCACGGCTCCATGTTTGAGGGGCGGGGCTCAAATGGTGAGGGGCAGGGCCCCATGAGTGAGGGAATGGGTTCTAGGCTGTCAGGGGTGGGGATCCAGTCAGTTAGGAGTGGGGCTCTAGGCCGTGTTGGGCGGGGCTCCATGAGTTAGGGATCAGGCTCCATGCAGTGAGGGGCAGGGCTCCATGTTTGAGGGGCGGGGCTCAAATGGCGAGGGGCAGGGCCCCATGAGTGAGGGAAGGGGTGCCATGCGAGAGGTGAGGGGTTCCAGGCTGTCACTGGCTGGGATTCAGTAAGTTTGGGCCGGGGCTCAAGGCAGTGATGGGCGGGGCTCCATGAGTTAGGGATCGGGCTCCAGGCAGTGAGGGGCAGGACTACATATTTGAGGAGCGGGTCTCAAATGGTGAGGGGCAGGGCTCCATGCGTGTGGGAAGGGGTTCCATGCGAGAGGTGCGAGATTCCAGCCTGTCAGTGGCTGGGATTCAGAAAGTGAGCGGCGGGGCTCTAGGCAGTGATGGGCCGTCTCCATGAGTTAGGGATCGGGCTCCTTGCAGTGAGGGGCAGGCCTCCATGTTTGAGGGGCGGGGCTCAAATGGAGTGGGGCAGGGCCCAATGAGTGAGGGAAGGGGTTCCAGGCTGTCAGGGGTGGGGATCCAGTCAGTGAGGGGCGGGGCTCTAGGCAGTAATGGGCGGGGCTCCATGAGTTAGGGATCTGGCTCCATGCAGTGAGGGGCTGGGCTCCATGTTTGAGGGGCGGGGCTCAAATGGTGAGGGGCAGGGCCCCATGAGTGAGGGAAAGGGTTCCATGCGAGAAGTGCGGGGTTCCAGGCTGTCAGTGCCTGGGATTCAGTCAGTGAGGGGTGGGGCTCTAGGAAATGATGGGCGGGGTTCCATGAGTTAGGGATTCGGCTCCATGAAGTCAGGGGCAGGGCTCCATGTTTGAGGGGCGGGGCTCAAATTGTGAGGGGCAGGGCCCCATTTGTGAGGGAAGGTGTTCCAAGCTGTCAGGGGTGGGGATCCAGTCAGTGAGGGGCAGGGCTCTAGGCAGTGATGGGCGGGGCTACATGAGTTAGGGATCGGGCTCCATGCTGTGAGGGGCAGGGCACCATGTTTGAGGGGCGGGGCTCAAATGGTAAAGGGCAGGGCCCTATGTGTGAGGAAAGGGGTTCCAGGCTTTCAGGGGTGGGGATCCAGTCAGTGAGGGGCAGGCCTCTAGGCAGTGATGGGCGGAGCTCCATGAGTTAGGGATCGGGCTCCATGCAGTGAAGGGCAGGGCTCAATGTTTGAGGGGCAGTGCTCAAATGTTGAGGGGCAGGGCCCCATGAGTTACGGAAGGGGTTCCATGCAAGAGGTGCAGGGTTCCAGGCTGTCAGTGGCTGGGATTCAGTAAGTGAGGGGCGTGGCTCTAGGCAGTGATTAGCTGGCTCCATAAGTTAGGGATAGGGCTCCATGCTGTGAGGGGCAGTGCTCCATGTTTGAGAGGCGGGGCTCAAATGGTGTATGTCAGGGCCCCATGAGTGAGGGAAGTGGTTCCAGGCTGTCAGGGGTGAAAATCCAGTCAGTGAGGGGGGGGCTCAAGGCAGTGATGGGTGGGGCTCCATGTGTTAGGAATCTAGTTCCTGGCAGTGAGAGGCAGGGCTCCATGTTGGACGGGATGGGCTCAATTGGTGAGGGGCAGGGCCCCATGAGTGAGGGAAGGGGTTCAAGGCTTTCAGGGGTGGGGATCCAGTCAGTGATGGGCGGGGCTCAAGGCAGTGATGGGCGGGGCTCCATGAGTAAATCCGGGCTCCATGCAGTGAGGGGCAGGGCTCCTTTGTTGAGGGGCGCGGCTAAAACAGTGAGGGGCAGGGCTCCATGAGTGAGGGAACGGGTTCCATGAGTCATGGGTGGGTGTCCAGGCTTTATTGGGCTGGGATTCAGTAAGTGAGGGGCAAGGCTCTAGGCAGTGATGACCGGGCTCCATGTGTTAGGGATCGGGCTCCATGCAGTGAGGGGTAGGGCTCCATGTTTGAGGGGCGGGGCTCAAATGTTGAGGGGCAGGGCCCCATGAGTGAAGGAAGGGGTTCCGTGCATTATGGGCGGGGTTCCAGGCTGTAAGGGGCTGGGATTCAGTAAGTAAGGGGCGGGGCTCTAGGCAGTGATGGGCGGGAGTCAATGAGTTAGGAATCAGGCTCCATACAGTGACGCGCAGGGCTGCATGTTTGAGCGGCAGGGCTCAAATGATAAGGGGCAGGGTGCAATGAGTGAGGGAAGGGGATCCATGCTGTCAGGGGTGGGGTTCCAGGCTTTCAGGGGCTGGGATTCTGTAATTGAGGGGCGGGGCTCTAGGCTGTGATGGGCGGGGCTCCTTAAGTTAAGGATCGGGCTCCATGCAGTGAAGGGCAGGGCTCCATGTTTGAGGGGCGGGGCTCAAATCGCAAGGGGCTGGGCCCCATGAGTGAGGAAAGGGCTTCCAGGCTGTCAGGCGTGGGGATCCAGTCAGTGAGGAGCAGGGCTCTAGGCCGTGATGGGCGGGTCTCCATGAGATAAGGATCGGGCTCCATGCCGGTACGGGAAGGGCTCCATGCTTGATGGGAGGGGCTCAAGTGGCGAGGGGTAGGTGCCCATGATTGAAGGAAGGGGTTCCATGCGTGGTGGGCAGGGATCCAGGCTTTCAGGGGCTGGGATTCAGTAAGTGAGGTGCGGGGCTCTAGGCAGTGATCGGCAGGGCTCCATGTGTTAGGGATCGTGCTCCATGCAGTAAGGGGCAGGGCTCCAGGTTTGAGGGGCAGGGCTCAAATGGTTAGGGGCAGGGCCCCATGAGTGAGGGAAGGGGTTCCAGGCTGTCAGGCGTGGGGATCCAGTCAGTGAGGAGCAGGGCTCTAGGCCGTGATGGGCGGGTCTCCATGAGATAAGGATCGGGCTCCATGCCGGTACGGGAAGGGCTCCATGCTTGATGGGAGGGGCTCAAGTGGCGAGGGGTAGGTGCCCATGATTGAAGGAAGGGGTTCCATGCGTGGTGGGCAGGGATCCAGGCTTTCAGGGGCTGGGATTCAGTAAGTGAGGTGCGGGGCTCTAGGCAGTGATCGGCAGGGCTCCATGTGTTAGGGATCGTGCTCCATGCAGTAAGGGGCAGGGCTCCAGGTTTGAGGGGCAGGGCTCAAATGGTTAGGGGCAGGGCCCCATGAGTGAGGGAAGGGGTTCCAGGCTGTCAGGGGTGGGGATCCAGTCAGTGAGGGGTGGGGCTCTAGGCAGTGATGGGCGGGGCTCCATGAGTTAGGGATCGGGCTCCATGCAGTGAGGGGCAGGGCTCCATGTTTGAGGGGAGGGGCTAAAATGGTGAGGGGCAGGGCTCCATGAGTGAGGGAAGGGGTTCCATGCGTGGTGGGCGGGGATCCAGTCTGTCAGGGGCTGGGATTCAGTAAGTGAGGTGAGGGGCTTTAGGCAGTGATCGGCAGGGATGCATGAGTTAGGGATCGGGCTCTATGCAGTGAGGGGCAGGGCTCCAGGTTTGAGGGGCGGGCTCAAATGGTGAGGGGCAGGGCCCCATGAGTGAGGGAAAGGGTTCCAGCCTATCCAGGGTGCGGATCCAATCAGTTAGGGGCAGGGCTCTAGGCAGTGAAGGGCATGGCTCCATGAGTTAGGGATCGGGCTCAATGCAGTGAGGTGTAGGGCTCCATGTTTGTGGGGCTGGGCTCAAATTGTGAGGGTCAGGGCCCCATGAGTGAGGGAAGGGCTTCCATGCGTGATGGGCGGGGTTGCGCGCTGTAAGGGTCTTGGATTCAGTAAGTGAGAGGCAGGGCTCTAGGAAGTCATGCGCGGGACTCCAAGAGTTAGGGATCAGGCTCCATGCTGTAAGGGGCAGGTCTCCATGTTTGAGGGGCAGGGCTCAAATGTTGAGGGTCAGGGCCCCATGAGTGAGGGAAGGGGTTCCAGGCTTTCAGAGGTGGGGATCCAGGCAGTGAGAGGTGGAGCTCTAAGAAGTGATGGGCGGGGCTCTATGAGTTCAAGATCGGGCTCCATGCAGTGAGGGGCAGAGCTCAATGTCTGAGGGGCGGGGCTCAAATGGTGAAGGGCAAGGCCCCATGAGTGAGGGAAAGGGTTCCAGACCGTCAGGGGTGGGGATCCAGTCAGTGAGGGGCAGGGATCTGAGCAGTGATGGGCGGGGCTCCATGAGTTAGGAATCTACTTCTTGGCAGTGAGGGGCAGGGCTCCATGTTTGAGGGGATGGGATCAAATGGTGAGGGGCAGGGCCCCATGAGTGAGGGAAGGGGTTCCAGGCTGTCAGGGGTGGGGATCCAGTCCATGATGGGCGGGGATCTAGGCAGTGATGGGCGGGGTTCCATGAGTAAAAACTGGGCTCCATGCAGTGAGGGGCAGGGCTCCTTGGTTGAGGGGCGGGGCTTAAACAGTTAGGGGCAGGGCACCATGAGTAAGGGAACGGGTTCCATGAGTGATGGGTGCGTGTCCAGGCTTTCAGGGGCTGGGATTCAGTAAGTGAGGGGCGGGGCTCTAGGCAGTGATGTGCGGGCTCAATGAGTTAGGGATCGGGATCCGTGCAGTAAGGGGCTGGGCTCCATGTCTTAGGGGCAGGGGTCAAACGGTGAGGAGCAGGGCTCCATGAGTGAGGGAAGTGTTTCCAGCTTTTCAGGGGTGGGGATCCAGTCATTGAGGGGCGGGGCTCTAGGCAGTGATGTGCGGGGCTCCATGAGTTAGGGATCGGGCTCCATTTAGTGAGGGGCAGGGCCCAATGTTTGAGGGGCGAGGCTCAAATGTTGAGGGGCAGGGCCCCATGAGTGAGGGAAGTGGTTCCAGACAGTCAGGGGTGGGGATCCAGTCAGTGAGGGGCGGAGCCCTAAGCAGTGATGGGCGGGGCACAATGAGTTAGGGATCAGGCTCCATGCAGTGTGTGGCAGGGCTCCATGTTTGAGGGAAGGGGCTCAAATGGCGAGGGGTAGGTGCCCATGATTGAAGGAAGGTGTTCCATGCGTCCTGGGCGGGGATCCAGGCTGTCAGGGGCTGGGATTCAGTAAGTGAGGTGCGGGGCTCTCGGCAGAGATGGGCAGGGCTCCATGAGTAAGGGATCGGGCTCCATACAGTGAGGGGCAGGGCTCCAGGTTTGAGGGGCGGGGCTCAAATGGTGAGGGGCAGGGCCCCATGAGTGAGAGAAAGGGTTCCAGACTGTCAGGTCTGGGGATCCAGTCAGTGAGGGGCGGGGCTCAAGGCAGTGATGGGCGGGGCTCCATGAGTTAGGGATCGGGCTCCATGCAGTGAAGGGCAGGGCTCCATGGTTGAGGGGCGGGGCTCAAATCACGAGGGGCAGGGCCCCAGGAGTGAGGAAAGGGCTTCCAGGCATTCAGGGGTGGGGATCCAGTCAGTGAGTGGCAGGGCTCTAAGCCGTGATGGGCGGGTCTCCATGAGTTAAGGATCGGGCTCCATGCATTGAGGGCAGGCTTCCATGTTTGAGGGGCAGGGCTCAAATGGTGAGGGGTACGTGCCCCATGAGTGAAATAAGGGGTTCCATGCGTTGTGGGCGGGGATCCAGGCTATCAGGGGTGGGGATCCAGTCAATGAGTGGCGGGGCTCTAGGCAGGGATGGGCAGGTCTCCATGAGTTAGGGATCGGGCTGCATGCAGCGAAGGGCAGGCCTTCATGGTTGAGGGGCTGGGGTCAAATGGTGAGGTGCAGGGCCCCATGAGTGACAGAAGGGTTTCCATGTATGATGGGCGGGGTTCCAGGCTGTCACGGGCTGGGATTCGGTAAGTGAGGGGTGGGGGTCTAGGAAGTCATGCTCGCGGTCCATGAGTTAGGGATCGGGCTCAATGCAATGAGGGGCACGGCTCCATGTTTGAGGGGCGGGGCTCAAATGGTGAGGGGCAGGGCCCCATGAGTGAGGGAATGGGTTCTAGGCTGTCAGGGGTGGGGATCCAGTCAGTTAGGAGTGGGGCTCTAGGCCGTGTTGGGCGGGGCTCCATGAGTTAGGGATCAGGCTCCATGCAGTGAGGGGCAGGGCTCCATGTTTGAGGGGCGGGGCTCAAATGGCGAGGGGCAGGGCCCCATGAGTGAGGGAAGGGGTGCCATGCGAGAGGTGCGAGATTCCAGCCTGTCAGTGGCTGGGATTCAGAAAGTGAGCGGCGGGGCTCTAGGCAGTGATGGGCCGTCTCCATGAGTTAGGGATCGGGCTCCTTGCAGTGAGGGGCAGGCCTCCATGTTTGAGGGGCGGGGCTCAAATGGAGTGGGGCAGGGCCCAATGAGTGAGGGAAGGGGTTCCAGGCTGTCAGGGGTGGGGATCCAGTCAGTGAGGGGCGGGGCTCTAGGCAGTAATGGGCGGGGCTCCATGAGTTAGGGATCTGGCTCCATGCAGTGAGGGGCTGGGCTCCATGTTTGAGGGGCGGGGCTCAAATGGTGAGGGGCAGGGCCCCATGAGTGAGGGAAAGGGTTCCATGCGAGAAGTGCGGGGTTCCAGGCTGTCAGTGCCTGGGATTCAGTCAGTGAGGGGTGGGGCTCTAGGAAATGATGGGCGGGGTTCCATGAGTTAGGGATTCGGCTCCATGAAGTCAGGGGCAGGGCTCCATGTTTGAGGGGCGGGGCTCAAATTGTGAGGGGCAGGGCCCCATTTGTGAGGGAAGGTGTTCCAAGCTGTCAGGGGTGGGGATCCAGTCAGTGAGGGGCAGGGCTCTAGGCAGTGATGGGCGGGGCTACATGAGTTAGGGATCGGGCTCCATGCTGTGAGGGGCAGGGCACCATGTTTGAGGGGCGGGGCTCAAATGGTAAAGGGCAGGGCCCTATGTGTGAGGAAAGGGGTTCCAGGCTTTCAGGGGTGGGGATCCAGTCAGTGAGGGGCAGGCCTCTAGGCAGTGATGGGCGGAGCTCCATGAGTTAGGGATCGGGCTCCATGCAGTGAAGGGCAGGGCTCAATGTTTGAGGGGCAGTGCTCAAATGTTGAGGGGCAGGGCCCCATGAGTTACGGAAGGGGTTCCATGCAAGAGGTGCAGGGTTCCAGGCTGTCAGTGGCTGGGATTCAGTAAGTGAGGGGCGTGGCTCTAGGCAGTGATTAGCTGGCTCCATAAGTTAGGGATAGGGCTCCATGCTGTGAGGGGCAGTGCTCCATGTTTGAGAGGCGGGGCTCAAATGGTGTATGTCAGGGCCCCATGAGTGAGGGAAGTGGTTCCAGGCTGTCAGGGGTGAAAATCCAGTCAGTGAGGGGGGGGCTCAAGGCAGTGATGGGTGGGGCTCCATGTGTTAGGAATCTAGTTCCTGGCAGTGAGAGGCAGGGCTCCATGTTGGACGGGATGGGCTCAATTGGTGAGGGGCAGGGCCCCATGAGTGAGGGAAGGGGTTCAAGGCTTTCAGGGGTGGGGATCCAGTCAGTGATGGGCGGGGCTCAAGGCAGTGATGGGCGGGGCTCCATGAGTAAATCCGGGCTCCATGCAGTGAGGGGCAGGGCTCCTTTGTTGAGGGGCGCGGCTAAAACAGTGAGGGGCAGGGCTCCATGAGTGAGGGAACGGGTTCCATGAGTCATGGGTGGGTGTCCAGGCTTTATTGGGCTGGGATTCAGTAAGTGAGGGGCAAGGCTCTAGGCAGTGATGACCGGGCTCCATGTGTTAGGGATCGGGCTCCATGCAGTGAGGGGTAGGGCTCCATGTTTGAGGGGCGGGGCTCAAATGTTGAGGGGCAGGGCCCCATGAGTGAAGGAAGGGGTTCCGTGCATTATGGGCGGGGTTCCAGGCTGTAAGGGGCTGGGATTCAGTAAGTAAGGGGCGGGGCTCTAGGCAGTGATGGGCGGGAGTCAATGAGTTAGGAATCAGGCTCCATACAGTGACGCGCAGGGCTGCATGTTTGAGCGGCAGGGCTCAAATGGTAAGGGGCAGGGTGCAATGAGTGAGGGAAGGGGATCCATGCTGTCAGGGGTGGGGTTCCAGGCTTTCAGGGGCTGGGATTCTGTAAGTGATGGGCGGGGCTCTAGGAGGGGATGTGCGGGGCTCCATGAGTTAGGGATTGGGCTCCATGCAGTGAGGGGCAGGGCTCCATGTTTGAGGGGCGGGGCTCAAATGGTGAGGGGCATGGCCCCATGAGTGAGGGAAGGGGTTCCATGCTTTCAGGGGTGGGGTTTTAGGCTTTCAGGGGCTGGGATTCAGTAAGTGAGGGGCGGGGCTCTAGGCAGTGATGGGCGGGGATACATGAGTAAAGGATTGGGCCCATGCAGTGAGGGGCAGGGATCCATGTTTCAGGGGGGGGGCTCAAATTATGACGGGCAGGGCCCCATGAGTGAGGGAAGGTGTTCCAGTCTGTCAGGTGTGGGGCGACAGTCAGTGACGGGCGGGGCTTCAGGCAGGGATGGGAGGGGCTCCATGAGTTAGGGATCGGGCTCCATGCAGTGATAAGCAGGGCTCCATGTTTGAGGGGCGGGGCTCAAATTGTGAGGGGCAGGGCCCCATGAGTGAGGGAAGGGGTTCCGTGCGTGATGGGCGGGGTTCCATGCTGTCGGTGGCTGGGATCCAGTGAGGGGCGGGGCTGTAGTCAGTGATAAGAGGAGCTCCATGATTTAGGGATTCGGCTCCATGCAGCCAGGGGCAGGGCTCCATATTTCAGGGTCGGGGCTCAAATGGTGAGGGGCAGGGCCCCATGAGTTAGGGAAGGGCTTCCACGCTGTCAGGGGTGGGGATCCAGTGAGTGAAGGGTGGGGCTCTAGGCAGTGATGGGTGGGGCTCTGAGAGGTAAGGATTGGTCTCCATGCGATCAGGTGCAAACCTCCAATTTTGAGGGGCGGGGCTAAAATCATGAGGGGGCGAGCCCCATGAGTGAGGGAAGGCGTTCCATGCGTGTTGGGCAGGATTCCAGGATGTCAGGGGTGGGGATTAGGCAAGTGAAGGGCGGGGTTCTAGGCATTGATGTGCGGGGCTCCATGTGTTAGGAATCGGGCTCCATGCAGTGAGTGGCAGGGCTCCATTTTTGCGGGGCGGGGCTCAAATGGTGAGGGGCAGGGCCCCATGAGTGAGGAAAGGGCTTCCAGGCTGTCAGGCGTGGGGATCCAGTAAGTGAGGAGCAGGGCTCTAGGCCGTGATGGGCGGGTCTCCATGAGTTAAGGATCTGGCTCCATGCAGGTACGGGAAGGGCTCCATGCTTGATGGGAGGGGCTCAAGTGGCGAGGGGTAGGTGCCCATGATTGAAGGAAGGGGTTCCATGCGTGGTGGGCAGGGATCCAGGCTTTCAGGGGCTGGGATTCAGTAAGTGAGGTGCGGGGCTCTAGGCAGTGATCAGCAGGGCTCCATGAGTTAGGGATCTGGGCTCCATGCAGTAAGGGGCAAGGCTCCATGTTTGAGGGGCGGGGCTCAAATGGTTAGGGGCAGGGCCCCATGAGTGAGGGAAGGGGTTCCAGGCTGTCAGGGGTGGGGATCCAGTCAGTGAGGGGCGGGGCTCTAGGCAGTAATGGGCGGGGCTCCATGAGTTAGGGATCTGGCTCCATGCAGTGAGGGGCTGGGCTCCATGTTTGAGGGGAGGGGCTCAAATGGTGAGGGGCAGGGCCCCATGAGTGAGGGAAAGGGTTCCATGCGAGAAGTGCGGGGTTCCAGGCTGTCAGTGCCTGGGATTCAGTCAGTGAGGGGTGGGGCTCTAGGAAATGATGGGCGGGGTTCCATGAGTTAGGGATTCGGCTCCATGAAGTCAGGGGCAGGGCTCCATGTTTGAGGGGCGGGGCTCAAATTGTGAGGGGCAGGGCCCCATTTGTGAGGGAAGGTGTTCCAAGCTGTCAGGGGTGGGGATCCAGTCAGTGAGGGGCGGGGCTCTAGGCAGTGATGGGCGGGGCTCCATGAGTTCGGAATCGGGCTCCCTGCAGTGAGGGGCAGGGCTCCATGTTTGATGGGCGGGGCTCAAATTGTGAGGGGCAAGACCCCATGAGTGAGGGAAGGGGTTCCAGGCTGTCAGGGGTGGGCTTCCAGTTAGTAAGGGTCGGAGCTCAAGGAAGTCATGGGCGGGGCTCCATGAGTAAGGAATCGGGCTCCACGCAGTGAGGGGCAGGGCTCCATGTATAGGGTAGGGGCTCATATGGTGAGGGTCGGGGCCCCATGAGTGAGGGAAGGGGTTCCATGCTAGAGGTGCGAGGTTCCAGGCTGTCAGTGGCTGGGATTCAGTAAGTGAGGGGCGGGGCTGAAGGCAGTGATGGGCGGGGCTCCATGAGTTAGGGATTGGGCTCCATGCAGTGAAGGGCAGGGCTCCATGGTTCAGGAGCGGGGCTCAAATGGCGAAGGTCAGGGCTCTATGAGTGAGGGAAGGGCTTCTATGTGTTACGGGCGGGTTTCCAGGCTGTCAGGGTCTGGAATTCAGTAAATGAGGGGCGGGGCTCTAGGCAATGATGGCCGGGGCTCCATGAGTTAGGGATCGGACTCCATGCAGTGAGGGGTAGGGCTCCATGTTTGAGGGGTGAGGCTCAAATGGTGAGGGGCAGGTCCCTATGAGTGAGGGAAGGGGTTCCATGCATTATGGGCGGGGTTCCAGGCTGTCAGTGGCTGGGATTCAGAAAGTGAGGGGCGGGGCTCTAGGCAGTGATTGGCGTGGCTCCATAAGTTAGGGATAGGTCTCCATGCAGTGACGGGCAGGGCTCCACGGTTGAGGGGCTGGGCTCAAATGGTGACGGGCAGGGCCCCTTGAGTGAGGAAAGGGGATCCAGGCTGTCAGGGGTGGGGACCCAGTAAGTGAGGGGCCGGGCTCTAGGCAGTGATGGGCGGGTCTCCATGAGTTAGGGATCGGGCTCCATGAAGTGAGGGGCAGTGCTCCATGTTTGAGGGGCGGGGCTCAAATGGTTATGGTCAGGGCCACATGAGCGAGCGAAGGGTTCCATGCATGATGGGCGGGATTCCAGTCTGTCAGGGGCTGGGATTCAGTCAGTGAGGTGCGGGGCTGTAGGCAGTGATTGGTAGGGCTCAGTGAGTTAGGGATCGGGGTCCATGCAGTGAGTGGCAGGGCTCCATGTTTGAGGGGCGGGGCTCAAATCGTGAGGAGCAGGGCCCCATGATTGAGGGAAGGGGTTCCATGCGAGAGGTGCAGGCTTCCAGGCTGTCAGTGGCTGGGAATCAGTAAGATAGGGGAGGGGCTCTAGGCAGTGATGGGCGGGGCTCCATAAGTTAAGAATCGGGCTCCATGCAGTGAAGGGCATGGCTCCATGGTTGAGGGGCGGGGCTCAAATCGCAAGGGGCAGGGCCTCATGAGTGAGGAAAGGGCTTCCAGGCTGTCAGGGGTGGGGATCCAGTCAGTGAGGGGCAGGGCTCTAGGCCGTGATGGGCGGGTCTCCATGAGTTAAGGATCGGGCTCCATGCAGTGAGGGGCAGGGCTCCATGTTTGAGGAGAGGGGCTCAAGTGGCGAGGGGTAGGTGCCCATGATTGAAGGAAAGGGTTCCAGCCTATCCAGGGTGCGGATCCAATCAGTTAGGGGCGGGGCTCTAGGCAGTGAAGGGCATGGCTCCATGAGTTAGGAATCGGGCTCCATGCAGTGAGGTGTAGGGCTCGATGTTTTTGGGGCGGGGCTCACATGGTGAGGGTCAGGGCACCATGCTTGTTGGGCGTGGTTCCAGACTCTCAGGGGTGGGGATCCAGTCAGTGAGGTGAGGGGTTCTAGTCAGTGATGGGCTGGTCTCCATGAGTTAAGGATCGGGCTCCATGCAGTGAGGGGCAGGGCTCCATGTCTGTGGGGCGGGGCTCAAATGGTTAAGGGCTAGGCCCCATGAGTGAGGGAAGGGGATCCAGGCTGTCAGAGGCTGGGATCCTGTCAGTGAGGGGCGCGGCTCATGGCAGTGATGGGCGGGGCTCCATGAGTTAGAAATCGGGCTCCATGCAGTGAGGGGCAGGGCTCCATGTTTGAGGGGCGGGGCTCAAATGGTTATAGTCAGGGCCACATGAGTGAGCGAAGGGTTCCATGCATGATGGGCGGGATTCCAGTCTGTCAGGGGCTGGGATTCAGTAAGTGAGGGGCGGCGCTGTAGGCAGTAATTGGCAGGACTCCATGACTTAGGGATCGGGCTCCATGCAGTGAGTGGCAGGGCTCTATGTTTGAGGGGCCTGGCTCAAATCGTGAGGGGCAGGGCCCCATTTGTGAGGGAAGGTGTTCTAGACAATCAGGGGTGGGCATCCAGTCAGTTAGCTTCAGAGCTCAAGGCAGTGATTGGCGGGGCTCCATGAGTTAGGAATCGGGCTCCATGCAGTGAGGGGCAGGACTCCATGTTTGAGGGGCTCGGCTCAAATGGTTAAGGGCGGGGCCCCATTAGTGAGGGAAGGGGTTCCATGCTAGAGGTGCGGGGTTCCAGGCTGTCAGTGGCTTAGATTCAGTAAGTGAGGCGCAGGGCTCTTTGCAGTGATGGGTGGGGCTCCATGAGTTAGGGATCGGGCTCCATGCAGTGAAGGGCATGGCTCCATGATTGAGGGGCGGGGCTAAAATGGTGAGGGTCAGGGCCCCATGAGTGAGGGAAGGGCTTCCATGCGTGATGGGCACGTTTCCAGGCTCTCAGGGTCTGGGATTCAGTAAATGAGGGGCAGGGCTCTAGGCAATGATGGGCGGGGCTCCATGAGTTAGGGATCGGGCTCCATGCAGTGAGGGGCAGGGCTCCATGTTTGAGGGGTGAGGCTCAAATGGTGAGGGTCAGGGCCTCATGAGTGAGGGAAGGGCTGCCATGCGTGATGGGCTGGGTTGTGCGCAGTACGGGTCTTGGATTCAGTAAGTGAGGGGCGGGGCTCTAGGAAGTCATGCGCGGGGCTCCAAGATTTAGGGATCGGGCTCCATGCTGTTAGGGGCAGGGCTCCATGTTTGATGGGCGGGGCTCAAATGGTGAGCGGCAGGGCCCCATTAGTGAGGGGTGGGGTTCCAGACTTTCAGAGGTGGGGGTCCAGGCAGTGAGAGGCGGAGCTCTTGGCAGTGATGGGCGGGGCTCTATGAGTTCAAGATCGGGCTCCATGCAGTGAGGTGCAGGGCTCCATGTCTGAGGGGCGGGGCTCAAATTGTGAGGGGCAAGGCCCCATGAGTGAGGGAAGGGGATCCAGGCTGTCAGGGGTGGGGATCCAGTAAGTGAGGGGCGGGGCTCTAGACAGTGATGGGTGGCGCTCCATGAGTTAGGGATCGGGCTCCATGCAGTGATAAGCAGGGCTCCATGTTTGAGGGGCGGGGCTCAAATGGTTATGGTCACGGCCACATGAGTGAACGAAGGGTTCCATGCATGATGGGCGGGATTCCAGTCTGTCTGGGGCTGGGATTCACTGAGCGGATGGGCTCTAGGCAGTGATTTGCAGGGCTCCATGAGTTAGGGATCGGGCTCCATGCAGTGAGTGGCAGGGTTCCATGTTTGAGGGGAGGGGCTCAAATGGCGAGGGGTAGGTGCCCATGATTGAAGGAAGGGGTTCCATGCGTGGTGGGTGGGGATCCAGGCTGTCAGGGACTGGGATTCAGAAAGTGAGCTGCGGGGTTTTAGGAAGTGATCGGCAGGGCTCCATGAGTTAGGGATCGGGCTCAATGCAGTGAGGGGCAGGGCTCCATGTTTGAGGGGCGGGGCTCAAATGGTGAGGGGCAGGGCCCCATGAGTGAGGGAAATGGTTTCAGCCCTTCCAGGTTGCGGATCCATTCAGTTAGGGGAGGGGCTCTAAGCAGTGAAGGGCGGGGCTCCATGAGTTAGGAATCGGGCTCCATGCAGTGAGGTGTAGGGCTCCATGTTCATGGGGCGGGGCTCAAATATGAGGGTCGGAGCCCCATGAGTGAGGGAATGGGTTCCATGCTAGAGGTGCGGGCTTCCGGGCTGTCAGTGGCTGGGATTCAGTAAGAGAGGGGCGGGGCTCTATGCAGTGATGGGCGGGGCTCCATGAGTTAGGGATTGGGCTCCATGCAGTGAAGGGCAGGGCTCCATGGTTGGGGATTGGGGCTCAAATGGCGAAGGTTAGGTCCCCATGAGTGAGGGAAGGGCTTCCATGCGTGATGGGCGGGGTTCCAGGCTGTCAGGGTCTGGGATTCAGTAAATGAGAGGCGGGGCTCTAGGCAATGATGGGCGGGGCTCCATGAGTTAGGGATCGGGCTCCATGCAATGATGGGCAGGGCTCCATATTTGAGGGGTGAGGCTCAAATGGTGAGGGGCAGGTCCCTATGAGTGAGGGAGGGGGTTCCATGCATTATGGGCGGGGTTCCAGGCTGTCAGTGGCTGGGATTCAGAAAGTGAGGGGCGGGGCTCTAGGCAGTGATTGTCGTGGCTCCATAAGTTAGGGATAGGTCTCCATGCAGTGAAGGGCAGGGCTCCACGGTTGAGGGGCTGGGCTCAAATGGTGAGGGGCAGGGCCCCTTGAGTGAGGAAAGGGGATCCAGGCTGTCAGGGGTGGGGATCCAGTCAGAGAGGGGCGGGGCTCTAGGCAGTAATGGGCGGGGCTCCATGAGTTAGGGATCTGGCTCCATGCAGTGAGGGGCTGGGCTCCATGTTGGAGGGGCGGGTCTGAAATGGTTTGGGGCAGGGCCCCATGAGTGAGGGAAGGGGTTCCAGGCTGTCAGTGGCTGGGATCCTGTCAGTGAGGGGTGGGGCCCTAGGCAGTGATGGGTGGGGCTCCATGAGTTAGGGATCGGGCTCCATGAAGTGAGGGGCAGTGCTCCATGTTTGAGGGGCGGGGCTCAAATTGTTATGGTCAGGGCCACATGAGTGAGCGAAGGGTTCCATGCATGATGGGCGGGATTCCAGTCTGTGAGGGGCTGGGATTCAGTCAGTGAGGGGCGCGGCTGTAGTCAGTGATTGGTAGGGCTCCATGAGTTAGGGATCGGGGTCCATGCAGTGAGTGGCAGGGCTCCATGTTTGAGGGGCGGGGCTCAAATCGTGAGGAGCAGGGCCCCATGAGTGAGGGAAGGGGTTCCATGCGAGAGGTGCAGGGTTCCAGGCTGTCAGTGGCTGGGAATCAGTAAGTGAGGGGGGGGGCTCTAGGCAGTGATGGGCGGGGCTCCATAAGTTAGGAATCGGGCTCCATGCAGTGAAGGGCATGGCTCCATGGTTGAGGGGCGGGGCTCAAATCGCGAGGGGCAAGGCCCCATGAGTGAGGAAAGGGCTTCCAGGCTGTCAGGGGTGGGGATCCAGTCAGTGAGGGGCAGGGCTCTAGGCCGTGATGGGCGGGTCTCCATGAGTTAAGGATCGGGCTCCATGCAGTGAGGGGCAGGGCTCCATGTTTGAGGAGAGGGGCTCAAGTGGCGAGGGGTAGGTGCCCATGATTGAAGGAAAGGGTTCCAGCCTATCCAGGGTGCAGATCCAATCAGTTAGGGGCGGGGCTCTAGGCAGTGAAGGGCATGGCTCCATGAGTTAGGAATCGGGCTCCATGCAGTGAGGTGTGGGGCTCGATGTTTTTGGGGCGGGGCTCACATGGTGTGGGTCAGGGCACCATGCTTGTTGGGCGTGGTTCCAGACTCTCAGGGGTGGGGATCCAGTCAGTGAGGTGAGGGGTTCTAGTCAGTGATGGGCTGGTCTCCATGAGTTCGAAATCGGGCTCCATGCAGTGAGGGGCAGGGCTCCATGTTTGAGGGGTGGAGCTCAAATGGTGAGGGTCAGGGCCCTATGAGTGAGGGTCATGGTTCCATGCGAGAGGTGTGGGGTTCCAGGCTGTCAGTGCCTGGCATTCAGTCAGTGAGGGGCGGGGCTCTAGGCAATGTTGGGCGGGGCTCCATGAGTTTGGGATCAGGCTCAATGCAGTGAAGGGCAGGGCTCCATGTTTGAGGGGCGGGGCTCAAATGGTTAGGGGCAGGGCCCCATGAGTGAGGTAAGGTGTTCCATGCTGATAGGGGTGGGGATCCAGTCAGTGAGGGGCGGGGCTCTAGGCAATGATGGGCGGGGCTCCATGAGTTAGGTATCGGGCTCCACGCAGTGAGGGGCAGGGCTCCATGTTTGAGGGGTGAGGCTCAAATGGTGCGGGTCAGGGCCTCATGAGTGAGGAAAGGGCTTCCAGGCTGTCAGGGGTGAGGATCCTGTCAGTGAGGGGTAGGGCTCTAGGCAGTGATGGGCGGGGCTCCATGAGTTAGAGATCGAGCTCCATGCAGTGAGGGGCAGGGCTCCATGTTGGAGGGGCGGGGCTCAAATGGTGAGGGGCAGGGCCCCATGAGTGAGGGAAGGTGTTCCGTGCATTATGGTCGGGGTTCAAGGCTGTCAAGGGCTGGGATTCAGTAAGTGAGGGGCGGGGCTCTATGCAGTGATGGGCGGGGATCCTTGGTTTAGGGGCCGGGCTAAAACAGTGAGGGGCAGGGCTCCATGAGTGAGGGAACGGGTTCCATGAGTGATGGGTGGGTGTCCAGGCTTTCAGGGGCTGGGATTCAGTAAGTGAGGGGCGGGGCTCTAGGCAGTGATGAGCGGGCTCAATGAGTTAGGGATCGGGATCCATGCAGTAAGTTGCTGGGTTCCATGTCTTAGGGGCGGGGCTCAAACGGTGAGGAGCAGGTCTCCATGAGTGAGGGAAGTGTTTCCAGGCTTTCAGAGGTGTGGACCAGTCATTGAGGGGCGGGGCTCTAGGCAGTGATGTGCGGGGCTCCATGAGCTAGGGATCGGGCTCCATTTAGTGAGGGGCAGGGCCCCATGTTTGAGGGGCGGGACTCAAATGGTGAGGGGCAGGCCCCCATGAGTGAGGGAAGGGGTTCCAAGCTGTCAGGGGTGGGGATCCAGTCAATGAGGCGCGGGGCGCTAGGCAGGGATGGGCGGGGCTCCATGAGTTAGGTATTGGGCTCCATGCAGTGAGGGCAGGGTTTCATGTTTGAGGGGTGGGGCTTAAATGGCGAGAGGCAGGGCCCCATGAGTGAGGGAAGGGGTTCCATGCAAGAGGTGCGGGGTTCCAGGCTGTCAGTGGCTGGGATTCAGGAAGTGAGGGGCGTGGCTCTAGGCAGTGATTAGCGGGCTCCATAAGTTAGGGATAGGGCTCCATGCTGTGAGGGGCAGTGCTCCAAGTTTGAGGGGCGGGGCTCAAATGGTGAGTGTCAGGGCCCCATGAGTGAGGGAAGGGGTTCCCGGCTGTCAGGGGTGAAAATCCAGTCAGTGAGGGGGGGGCTCAAGGCAGTGATGGGTGGGGCTCCATGTGTTAGGAATCTAGTTCCTGGCAGTGAGGGGCAGGGCTCCATGTTGGAGTGGATGGGCTCAAGTGGTGAGGGGCAGGGCCCCATGAGTGAGGGAAGGGGTTCCAGGCTTTCAGGGGTGGGGATCCAGTCAGTATGTGGCGGGGCTCAAGGCAGTAATGGGCACGGCTCCATGAGTTAAGGATCGGGCTCAATGCAGTGAGGGGCAGGGCTCCATGTTTGAGGGGCGGTGCTCAAGTGGTGAGGGTCATGGCCCCATGAGTTAGGGAAGGGGTTCCATGCGTGATGGGCAATGTTCCAGGCTGTCAGTGTCTTGGATTCAGTAAGTGATTGGCGGGGCTCTATGAAGTCATCCGCGGGGCTCCATGAGTTAGGTATTGGAGTCCATACAGTTAGGGGCAGGGCTCCATGAAGAGAGGGAACGGGTTCCATGAGTGATGGGTGGGTCTCCAGGAATCAGGGGCTGGGATTCATTAAGTGAGGGGCGGGGCTCTAGGCAGTGATGAGCTGGTTCCATGAGTTAGGGATCGGGCTCCATGCAGTAAGGGGCTGGACTCCGAGCCATAGGGGCGGGGCTCAAATGGTGAGGGGCAGCGCCCCATGAGTGAGGGAAGGGTTTCCAGGCTTTCAAGGGTGGGGATCCAGTCAGTGAGGGGCGGGGCCCAAGGCAGTAATGGGTGCGGGTTTATGAGTTAAGTATCTTGCTCCATGCAGTGAGGGGCAGGGCTCCATGTTTGAGGGGCGGGGCTCAAATGGTGAGGAGCAGGGCCCCAAGAGTGAGGGAAAGGTTTGCATGCATTATGGGCGGTTTTCCAGGCTGTCAGAGGCTGGGATTCAGTAAATGAGGGGCGGGGATCTAGGCAGTGATGGGCGGGGCTCAATAAGTTAGGGATCGGGCTCCATGCAGTGAAGGGCAGGTCTCCATGGTTGAGGGGCGGGGCTCACATGGTGAGGGTCATGGCCCCATGAGTGAGGGAAGGTGTTCTATGCGTGATGGGCGGGGCTCCAGGCTGTCTGTGTCTTGGATTCAGTAAGTGATTGGCAGGGCTTTAGGAAGTCATGCACGGGGCTCCATGACCTAGGGAGCGGGCTTCATGCTATGAAGGGCAGGGCTCCATGTTTGAGGGGCGGATTCAAATAGTGAGGGGCAGGGCCCCATGAGTGAGGGAAGGGAATCCAGGCTGTCAGGGGTGGGGATCCCGTCAGTGATGGGCGGGATTCTATGCAATTTCGGGCGGGGCTCCATGAGTTAGGGATCCGGCTCCATGCAGTGAGGGGCAGGGCTCCATGTTTTAGGGGAGGTGCTAAAATGGTGAGGGTCAGGGCCCCATGAGTGAGGGAACCGTTTCCATGCGTGATGGGCGGGGTTCCAGGCTGTCAGAAGCTGGGATTCAGTAAGTGAGGGGCAGGGTTCTAGGCAGTGTTTGGCCAGGCTCCATGTTTGTGGGGCAGGGCTCAAATGGTGAGGGGCAGGGCCCCATTTGTGAGGGAAGGGGTTCCAGGCGGTCAGAGGTGGGGATCCAGTCATTGAGAGGCGGGGCACTAGTCAGTGATGGTTGGAGATCCATGAGTTAGGGATCGGGGTCCATGCAGTGAAGGGTAGTTCTCCATGTCTGAGGGGGGGGTGTTCAAATGGTGAGGGTCCGGGCCGTATGAGTGTGGGAAGCGGTCCCATGCATGACGAGTGGAGTTCCAGGCTGTCAGAAGCTTGGATTCAGTAAGTGAGGGGCAGGGTTCTAGGCAGTGTTGGTCGGGGGCCCATTAGTTAGGGATCGGGCTCCATGCAGTGAGGGGAAGGGCTCCATGTTTGAGGGGCAGGGGTCAAATGTTTCGGGTCAGTGCTCCATGAGTGAGGGAAGGGTTTCCATGCGTGGTGGGCGAGGTTCCAGGCTGTCAGGGGTGGGGATCCAGCCAGTGAGGGGCAGGGCTCTAGGAAGTAAACGGCGGGGCTCCATGAGTTAGGGATAAAGTTCTAGGCAATGAGGGCCAGGGCTCCTTGGGTGAGGGCAGGGCTCAAATAGTGAGGGGCAGGGCCCCATGAGTGAGGGAAGGTGTTCCAGGCTGCCAGGGGTGGGGATCCAGTCAGTGAGGGGCGGCGCTCTGGACAGTGATGGGGGGAGTTCCATGAGTTTGGCATCGGGCTCTATGCAGTGAGGGGCAGGGCTCCATGTTTAAGCGGTGGGGCTCGAATGCTGAGGGGCAGGGCCCAATGAGTGAGGGAAGGGGTTCCAGGCTGTCAGGAGTGGGGATCCAGTCAGTGAGGGGCGGGGCTCTAGGCAGTGATGGGCGGGGCTCCATGAGTTAGTGATCGGGCTCCATGCAGTTAAGGGCAAGGCTCCATGATGAGGGTCGGGGCTCAAATGGTGAGGGGCAGGCCCCCACGAGTGAGGGAAGGGTTTCCATGCGTGATGGGCAGGGTTCCAGGCTGTAAGAAGCTGGGATTCAGTAAGTGAGGGGCAGGGTTCTAGGCAGTGATTGGCGGGGCTCCATGAGTTTGGTGCGGGGCTCCATGAGTTTGTTATCGGGCTCCCTGCAGTGAGGGGCAAGGCTGCATGTCTAGGGTCGGGGCTCAAAAGGTTAGGGGCAGGGCCCCATGAGTGAGGGAAGCAGTTCCAGGCTGTCAGGGGTGGGGATCCAGTCAGTGAGGGGCCGGGCTCTAGGTAGTGATGGGTGGGGCTCCATGAGTGGGGGGTCAGATTCCATGCAGTGAGGGGCAGGGCTCCATGTTTAAGGGGGGGTGCTCAAATGGTGCAGATCAGGGCCGCATCAGTGTGGGAAGGGGTCCTATGCATGACGTGCGGGGTTCCAGGCTGACAGAAGCTGGGATTCAGTAAGTGAGGGGCGGGGCATTAGGCAGTGATGGGCGGAGTTCCATGAGTTTTGGATCGGGCCCTATGCAGTGAAGGGCAGGGCTCCATGTTTAAGGGGCAGGGCTCAAATAGTGAGGGGCAGGGCCCCATGAGTGAGGGAAGGGCTTCCATGCGTGATGGGCATGGTTCCATGCTGTAATGGGCTTTGATTCAGTAAGTGAGGGGCGGCGCTCTAGGCAATGATAGGCAGGGCTCCATGTGTTAGGGATCGGGCCCCATGCAGTGAGCGGCAGGGCTACATGGTTGAGCGCCATGGCTCAAATGGTGAGGGGCAGGGCCCCAGAAGTGAGGAATGGGGTTCCATGCATGATGGGCGGGGTTCCAGGCTCTCAGGGGCTGGGATTCAGTAAGTTAGGGGCGGGGCTCTAGGCAGTGATGTGCGGGGCTCCATGAATTAGGGATCGGGCTCCATGCAGTGAGGGGCAGGGCTCCATGTTTGAGAGGCGGGGCTCAAATAATAAGGGGAAGGGCCCCATGACTGAGGGAAGCGGTTCCAGGCTGTCAGGGGTGGGGATCCAGTCAGGGAGGTGCGGGGCTTTAGGCAGTGATTGGCAGGGCTCCATGAGTAAGGGATCGGGCTCCATGCAGTGAGGGGCAGGCCTCCATGTTTGAGCGGCAGGGCTCAAATGGTGAGGGACAGGGGCCCATGAGTGGGGGAAGGGGTTCCAGGCTGTCAGGGGTAGGGATCCAGTCAGTGAGGGGCGGGGCTCTAGGCAGTGATTGGCGGGGCTCCATGATTTAGGGATCGGGCTCCCTGCAGTAAGGGGCAAGGCTCCATGTTTGAGGGGCGGGGCTCAAATGGTGAGGGTAAGGGCCGCATGAGTTTGGGCAGGTTTCCCATGCATGACTTGCGCAGGTCCAGGCTGTCAGAAGCTGGGATTCAGTAAGTGAGGGGCGGGGCTCAAGGCAGTGATGGGCGGAGTTCTATGAATTTGGTATCGGGCTCTATGCAGTGAGGGGCAGGGCTCCATGTGTAAGGGGCGGGGCTCAAATGGTGAGGGGCAGGGCCGCATGAGTGAGGGAAGGGGATCCAAACATTCAGGGGTGGGGAACAAGTCAGTGAGGGACAGAGCTCTCGGCAGTGATGGGCGGGGGTCCATGAGTTAGGGATCGGGCTCCATGCAAAGAGTGGCAGGTCTCCATGTTTGTGGGGCTGGGCTCAAATGGTGAGGGGCAGGGCTCCATGAGTGAGGGAAGGGGTTGCATGCATGATGGGCGGGTTCCAGGCTTTCAGGGGCTGGGATACAGTCAGTGAGGGGCGGGTCTCTAGGCAGTGATGGGCGGGGCTCTATGAGTTAGGGATCGGGCTCCATGCAGTTAAGGGCAGGGCTCCATGTTTGAAGGGCGGGGCTCAAACAGTAAGGGTCAGTGTCCAATGAGTCTAGGAAGGGGTTCTAGGCTGTCAGGGGTAGGGATCCAATCAGTGAGGGGCGAGGCTCTAGGCAGTGATGGGTGGGGCTCCATGAGTTAGTGATCGGGCTCCATGCAGTGAGGGGCAGGGCTCCATGTTTGAGGTGGGGGGGGCTCAAATCGTGAGGGGCAGGGCCCCATGAGTGAGGGAAGGGGTTCCAGGCTTTCAGGGGTGGGGAGCCAGTAAGTGAGGGGCGGGGCTCTTGGCAGTGTTGGGAGGGGCTCCATGAGATAGGATTCCGGCTTTATGCAGTGAGGGGCAGGGCTCCATTGTGTCAGGGATGGGCTCAAATGGTGAGGGGCAGGGCCCCATGAGTGAGGAAAGGGGTTCCAGGCTTTCAGGGGTAGGGATGCAGTCAGTGAGGGGCGGAGCTCTAGTCAGTGATGGGCGGGGCTCAATGAGTTAGGGATCGGGCTCCATGCATTGAGGGGCAGGGCTCCATATTTTCGGGGCGGGGCGCAAATGGTGAGGGTCAGGGCCCCATGAGTGAGGAAAGGGGTTCCATGCATGCTGAGCAGGGTTCCAGGCTGTCAGGGGCTGGGATTCGCTAAGAGAGGGGTAAGGCTCAAGGCAGTGATGGGCGGGGCTGCATGAATTAGAGATCGGGCTCCATGCATTGAGGGGCGGGGCTCCATGGTTTAGGGGCGGGGCTCAAATTGTGAGAGGCAAGGCCCAAGAGTGATGGAAGTGGTTCCAGCCTGTCAGGGGTAGGGATCAAGTCAGTGAGGGGCGGGGTTCTAGGCAGTGATGTGCGGGGCTGCATGAGTTAGGGTTCGGGCTCCATGCAGTGACGGGCAGGGCCCCATGTTTTAGGGGCGGGGCTCAAAAGGTTAGGTGCAGGGCCCCATGAGTGAGGGAACGGGTTCCAAGCCGTCATGCGTGGGGATCCAGTAAGTGAGGGGCGTGGATCTAGGCAGTGATGGGAGGGGCTCCATGAGTTAGGGATCGGGCTCCATGCAGTGAGGGGCAGGGCACCATCTTGAAGCGGGTGTGCTCAAATGGTGCGGGTCAGGGCCGCATGGGTGTGGGAAGGGTTCCCATGCATGACGCGCGGGGTTCCAGGCTGTCAGAAGCTGGGATTCAGTAAGTGAGGGGCGGGGCATTAGGCAGCGATGGGCAGAGTTCCATGAGTTTGGGATCGGGCCCTATGCAGTGAAGGCCAGGGCTCCATGTTTAAGGGGCGGGGCTCAAATAGCGAGGGGCAGGGCCCCATGAGTGAGGGAAGGTGTTCTCTGCGTGATGGGCAGGGTTCCAAGCTGTAAGGGTCTGGGATTCAGTAAGTGAGGGGCGGGCCTCTAGACAATGATGGGCAGGTCTCCATGTGTTAGGGATCGGGCCCCATGCAGGGGGGGGCAGGGCTACATGGTGTAGGGGCGGGGCTCAAATGGTGAGGGGCAGGGCCCCATGAGTGAGGAAAGTGGTTCCAGGCTGTCAGGGGTAGGGATGCAGTCAGTGAGGGGCGGGGCTCCAGGCAGTGATGGGCGGGGCTCCATTAGTTAGGGATCGGGCTCCATGCAGTGAGGGGCAGGGCTCCATGGTTGAGGGACGGGGCTCAAATGGTGAGGGTCAGGTCCCCATGAGTAAGGGAAGGGGTTCCATGCATGATGGGCGGGGTTCCAGGCTCTCAGGGGCTAGGATTCAGTAAGTTAGGGGCCGTGCTCTAGGCAGTGAAGGGGGGGGGGTTCCATGAATTAGGGATCAGGCTCCATGCAGTGAAGGGCAGGCATCCATGTTTGAGGGGCTGGGCTAAAATGGTGAGGGACCGGGCCCCATAAGTGAGGGAAGGGGTTCCAGGCTGTCAGGGGTGGGGATCCAGTCAGTGAGGGGCGGGGCACTAGACAGTGATGGGTGGGGCTCCATGAGTTAAGGATCGGGCTCCCAGCAGTGAGGGGCAAGGCTCCATGTTTGAGGGGCGGGGCTCAAAAGGTGAGGGGCAGGGCCCCATGAGTGAGGGAAGGATTTCCAGGCTGTCAGGGGTGGGGATCCAGTCAGTGAGGGGCGGGGCACTAGGCAGTGATTGTTGGGGCTCCATGACTAACGGATCGGGCTCCATGCAGTGAGGGTCAGGGCTCCATGTTCGCGGGGATCTCAAATGGTGAGGGTCAGAGCCCCATGAGTGAGGGAAGGGGTTCCATGCGTGATGGGCGGGGTTCCAGGGTGTCAGGGGTGGGGATCCAGTCAGTGAAAGGCAGGGCTCTAGACAGTGATGGGCGGGGCCCCATGAGTTATGGATCGGGCTCCATGCAGTGAGGGGCAGGGCTCCATGTTTGTAGGGCGGAGCTAAAATTGTTAGGCACAGGACCCCATGAGTGAGTGAAGGCGTTCCATGCATGATGGGAAGGGATCCAGGCTGTCAGCAGCTGGGAATCACTAAGTGAGGGGCAGGGCTCAAAGCAGTGATGGGCGGGGCTCCATGAGTTAGGGATCAGGCTCCATGCAGTAAGGGGCAAGGCTCCATGTTTTAGGGGCGGGGCTCAAATGGTTAGGGACAGGGCCCCATGAGTGAGGGAAGGGGTTCCAGGCTGTCAGCGGTGGGGATCCACTCAGTGAGGGACGGGGCTGTCGGCAGTGATAGGCGGCGCTCCATGAGTTAGGGATCGGGCTCCATGCAGTGAGGGGCAGGGCTCCATTTTTGAGGGGCGGGGCTCAAGTGGTGCGGGTCAAGGCCCCATGAGTGAGGGAAGGGTTTCCATGCATGATGGGCGAGGTTCCAAGCTGTCAGGGGCTGCGATTCATTAAGTTAAGGGCGAGCTCTAGGCTGTGATGGGCGGGGCTCCATTAGTTAGGGATTGGGCTCCATGCAATGAGAGGGGCACGGCTCCATGTTTGAGGGGCGGGGTCCAAATGTGAGGGGCAGGGCCCCATGAGTGAGGGAAGGGGTTCCAGTCTGTCAGGGGTGGGGATCCAGTCAGTGAGAGGTGTGGCTCTAGGCAGTGATGGGCGGGGCTCCATGAGTTAGAATCGGGCTCCATGCAGTGAGGGGCTGTACCGTTTTCTGTTTCTTCTGTTCTGGAATTCTGGAAAGGCCCAGGGATGGCCTTGGAGAGCCGACGCTTCAAAGGACGAGGAGAGACTTCTGATCTTGTCTCGGTCTTGGTGTTTATTAATTGTTTATCTAAAAGATTTTCTTTCAGCCCGACAGAGGTCTGCACAGCAAGTCAGCCATGGGCACACCGCGAGCCCCCAGGGCGGTCACTTATCTTTATACTCGAAGTTACGTATACAATATTTATTATTTCTCCCCAATACCTTCTACCCTTGTTAACCGGTGCACTTTTAGTAATGACCAATCCCAAAGTGCCACCACCACCACAGAAGATGGAGGCCAAGAAGAAGAAGAAGAAGGACAGGACACGCCCCAATTCCTCCATCTTACTTCTCTAGACCCCCCTGTACCAAAATCTTAAACCCTGTGTTTTACACTTTAACTAACTTATCCCTTCACCATTCACCCAGTGGAATCCTCCCAGTTCTCATACAGGTCTCATCTCCTGTGTAGGATCAAAATCCTGCCACCAGACACTTCTGGCAACATTCCAGGATTCCCGAGCCCCCCAAGGGTGGTCTCGGCCTCTCTGCACCTCCATCCTGAGGTGCTGAGATCCCACATCTCCCCCTTCTGTTTGCACCAGGAAGACCTCTTTTACTATCCGATTCATAGCGTGTTTTAAACATGCAAATATGCATGGGACGACAAGTATGAGGAATAGGAGAATTATTAAAACATAGAATCCTACTCTTAAAATTCCTCTCCAAATGGGAGAGATGTCAAAGAATTCTACCATACATTTTGCTTTGGCTGACTAATAGGTAATTACCCCCATTGCTTATTTCAATGAATGAAAGAATGATGCACATAAGCATCATGAAACTCATGGCTTCACTTCTGTGTGACATCATTGTTTTGCTTTTCATTCAGGACCTTAACAGAGAATTCCCCCAAAGTCCTTAGTTCCTTTTTATTTCTCTTCCGAGTCGTCTTGGCAATCTGAGTCTCGACCCCTGTCTGAGTACTCGTCTCTTTGTTTTTTGGATCTTTGTTTCTGGGATCCGCATTTTCATGTTCTCGCACTCGAAATGGTTTCACGTGTCGTGCCGACACCCACGTCTCGATCTGTGGAGATACAAGCGAAAGCCTTGCCCCCCACTAGGTGGCGCTGTCACCGGCCTCCCCAGCTCGGATGACAGCATGAGCTCGACTGCCCCTGTCCTGTCGATTGCCGTGTTCGTGATCTCATTTGAGACCGTGTCTGCTTGGCTTTTAATTCAGCTGGAAATGGAGCTTGAACACCAGAACGTCTCCCTTGAAGGGAAGGGACTGGGACTCCGAGGGTTACAACCGAAGGTGCCAATCTCGAAGAGGGTGTGGAGCCGCTGGGACATAGGATCCCGAGCACGGCCCCTCCTCGCCCCAGACGTCACTCTCTCCCCCTCGTTCCACCTCCGAATCTCCTCCCCTCGGTCTGTCCCGACTCTGTCTCCTCTCCCTCTGACGTTGTGTCCCTGGCTCCTCCCGCCGGTGTGTACAGCCCGCCCCCCGCCGGCACCCGGGCCCGCCCCGCAATTCGACCCGACTTCGCTCCCGGGTTTTTGCGAGTTTTGCCCGCCGCGCGCGTTCCCGCTACTCTGCCGGCCGGGCCGGCCGCCACCCCCCGGCGCCGCGCTGATAAAAGCCGCGTCTGCACTCATGTCTCCCTTTATCTCTTCACCCGCGCTCCCCGCCGGCTCCGTCGCTGCCGCGCCGTGCCCCCCGCGGGAAACGCCTCCCCCCCCGATCCCTTCTCTCCCCCCTGCACCCCCCCTTCCGATCCTGACTCCCTTGTACTCTCCGGAGTTTTCAGGACGCTTTAGGAGCTTCCTGGGGTTTTTGGGTTTTGGGACCGGGGCTTTAATATTATTTCCTGCTCTCTTTTCTCGAGAGCCCTTTCCCCTGGCTTCTTGAGGCCAGAGCTTTTTTCTTTCTTTTTTTTTTTCTCCTGGAGCTTTGCTCCCCACCCTCCTTCTGAGGGTGCCGGCAACTTTTCGTTGCTCTCCCAGTCTTTTCGACTGTGCCGAGATGATGCCTTTCTGGCATCAATCTTGCCGGCGAGAGCAGCTTTAACTCTGTCTCGTCCTTTTTTGTTGCTAGAAAATATAAGTGCCTATTAATTTCCTGCCAAAACCCCACTTCAAATAGCAGGCATGTTTCGGCCAGTGGGTAATTAAGCCTTGCCCACAACAACAGCTGTTTTAATTCTTTCTTTTGAGATCCTTTCTGTATATGTTTGAGCCACGCCTTGTAAGGCGGACAAAATTTCCCGTTGTTTTTTGGGAGAGTGTGCAATTATGTTCTTATTTTTTGACCTTCTCACCGAATCTGTCGTCAGAGCTGTCCAAAGGCTCCCGTCTCTGTCCAGCAGGTCACAGGAGAAGGAATCCAGAGGCGCCTTCTGGTTCCGATCCGGGCTGCTCTACGAACTGCCTTCGGCAGAAGCTGAGAGATGGAATTCTCAGTGACTGCTGTTTTTTTTGCAGACTCTTCTGGCCGTTTTTCTTTTCTTTCTTTTCTTCTTTCTTCTTTTCCTTTTTTTTTTTTTTTTCTCTCAGGCTTCTCTCCTCAGGAGCTGCTCTCTCGGCTCTTCAGCTCTTCAGCTCTTCAGGGCTGATCCCCCCCCGAAAGGGTTGGTGGGGGGTGCCCACGCAGCGAAGGCCACTTGTAAATTTTCGGCGTTCTTCTGGCTGATTTATGTCCAGGGACGCCACTTGTAGATTTTCGGCGCTGCTGTTCTGGTGGCCTGGAAAGGCCCAGGGATGGCCTTGGAGAGCCGACGCTTCAAAGGACGAGGAGAGACTTCTGATCTTGTCTCGGTCTTGGTGTTTATTAATTGTTTATCTAAAAGATTTTCTTTCAGCCCGACAGAGGTCTGCACAGCAAGTCAGCCATGGGCACACCGCGAGCCCCCAGGGCGGTCACTTATCTTTATACTCGAAGTTACGTATACAATATTTATTATTTCTCCCCAATACCTTCTACCCTTGTTAACCGGTGCACTTTTAGTAATGACCAATCCCAAAGTGCCACCACCACCACAGAAGATGGAGGCCAAGAAGAAGAAGAAGAAGGACAGGACACGCCCCAATTCCTCCATCTTACTTCTCTAGACCCCCCTGTACCAAAATCTTAAACCCTGTGTTTTACACTTTAACTAACTTATCCCTTCACCATTCACCCAGTGGAATCCTCCCAGTCCTCATACAGGTCTCATCTCCTGTGTAGGATCAAAATCCTGCCACCAGACACTTCTGGCAACATTCCAGGATTCCCGAGCCCCCCAAGGGTGGTCTCGGCCTCTCTGCACCTCCATCCTGAGGTGCTGAGATCCCACAAGGGGCAGGGCTCCATGTTTGAGGGCCGGGGCTAAAATGGTGAGGGGCAGGGCCCCATGAGTGAGGGAAGCGGTTTCCATGCGTGATGGGCGGGGTTACAGGCTTTCAGAAGCAGGGATTCAGTAAGTGAGGGGCAGGGTTCTAGGTAGTGATGGGCGGGGCTCCATAAGTTACGGATCGGGCTCCATGCAGTGAGAGGCAAGGCTCCACGCTTGAGGGGCGGGGCTCAAATGGTGAGGGGCAGGGCCCCATGAGTGAGGGAAGGGGTTCCAGGCTGTCAGGGGAGGGCATCCTTTCAGTGAGGAGCGGGGCTCTAGGCAGTGATTGGCGCGGTTCCATGAGTTAGATATCGGGCTCACTGCAGTGAGCAGCAAGGCTCCATGATTTATGGGCGCGTCTCAAAAGGTGAAGGGCAGGGCCGCATGCGTAACGGCGGGGTCCCAGGCTGTTATGGGTGGGGCTCCATGCAGTGAGAAGCAGGGCTCCTGGCAGTAATGGGCGGGGCTCCAGGAGTTAGGGATCGGATCCATGCAGTGAGGGGCAGGGCTCCATGTTTGTGGGTTGGGCCTCAAATGGTGAGGGGCAGGGCCCCATGAGTGAAGGAAGGGGTTCCAGGCTGTCAGGCGCAGGGATCCAGTCAGTGCCGAGCGGGATTCCAGGCAGTAAAGGGCGGGGATCCATGAGTTAGGGATTGGGCTCCATGCAGAGAGGGGCAGGGCTCCATATTTGAAGGGCGGGGCTCAAATGGTGAGGGTCAGGGCCACATGAGTGAGGGAAGGGGTTCCAGGATGTTAGGTGTGGGGATACAGTCAGTGAGGGGCGGGGCTATAGGCAGTGATGGGCGGGGCTCCAAGAGTTAGGGATCGGGCCCCATGCAGTGAGGGGCAGAGCTCCATGTTTAAGGGCCGGGGCTCAAATGGTGAGGGGCAGGGCCCCATGAGTGAGGGAAGGGGTTCCAAGCTGTCACATTTGGTGATCCAATCAGTGAGGGGCGGGGCTCCTGGCAGTGATTGCCGGGGCTCAATGATTTAGGGATCGAGCTCCCTGCAGTGAGGGGCAAGGCTCCATGTTTTAGGGGCGGGGCTCAAAATGTGAGGGGCAGGGCCCTATGAGTGAGGGAATGGGTTCCGGGCTGTCACGGGTGGGGATCCAGTCAGTGAGGGGCGGGGTTCTAGGCAGTTATGGGGGGAGTTCCATGAGTTTTGCATCGGGCTCTATGCAGTGAGGGGCAGGGCTCCATGTTTAAGCGGTGGGGCTCGAATGCTGAGGGGCAGGGCCCAATGAGTGAGGGAAGGGGTTCCAGGCTGTCAGGAGTGGGGTCCAGTCAGTGAGGGGCGGGGCTCTAGGCAGTGATGGGCGGGGCTCCATGAGTTAGTGATCGGGCTCCATGCAGTTAAGGGCAAGGCTCCATGATGAGGGGCGGGGCTCTAATGCTGTAGGGCAGGCCCCCACGAGTGAGGGAAGGGTTTCCATGCGTGATGGGCAGGGTTCCAGGCTGTAAGAAGCTGGGATTCAGTAAGTGAGGGGCAGGGTTCTAGGCAGTGATTGGCGGGGCTCCCTGAGTTTGGTATCGGGCTCCCTGCAGTGAGGGGCAAGGCTACATGTCGGGGCTCAAAAGGTTAGGGGCAGGGCCCCATGAGTGAGGGAAGCAGTTCCAGGCTGTCAGGGGTGGGGATCCAGTCAGTGAGGGGCCGGGCTCTAGGTAGTGATGGGTGGGGCTCCATGAGTGGGGGGTCAGATTCCATGCAGTGAGGGGCAGGGCTCCATGTTTAAGGGGGGGTGCTCAAATGGTGCAGATCAGGGCCGCATCAGTGTGGGAAGGGGTCCTATGCATGACGTGCGGGGTTCCAGGCTGACAGAAGCTGGGATTCAGTAAGTGAGGGGCGGGGCATTAGGCAGTGATGGGCGGAGTTCCATGAGTTTTGGATCGGGCCCTATGCAGTGAAGGGCAGGGCTCCATGTTTAAGGGGCAGGGCTCAAATAGTGAGGGGCAGGGCCCCATGAGGGAGGGAAGGTGTTCTATGCGTGATGGGCAGGGTTCCATGCTGTAAGGGGCTTTAATTCAGTAAGTGAGGGGCGGCGCTCTAGGCAATGATGGGCAGGGCTCCATGTGTTAGGGATCGGGTTCCATGCAGTGAGCGGCAGGGCTACATGGTTGAGCGCCAGGGCTCAAATGGTGAGGGGCAGGGCCCCAGAAGTGAGGAATGGGGTTCCATGCATGATGGGCGGGGTTCCAGGCTCTCAGGGGCTGGGATTCAGTAAGTTAGGGGCGGGGCTCTAGGCAGTGATGTGCGGGGCTCCATGAATTAGGGATCGGGCTCCATGCAGTGAGGGGCAGGGCTCCATGTTTGAGAGGCGGGGCTCAAATAATAAGGGGAAGGGCCCCATGACTGAGGGAAGCGGTTCCAGGCTGTCAGGGGTGGGGATCCAGTCAGGGAGGGGCGGGGCTCTAGGCCGTGATTGGCAGGGCTCCATGAGTAAGGGATCGGGCTACATGCAGTGAGGGGCAGGCCTCCATGTTTGAGCGGCAGGGCTCAAATGGTGAGGGACAGGGGCCCATGAGTGGGGGAAGGGGTTCCAGGCTGTCAGGGGTAGGGATCCAGTCAGTGAGGGGCGGGGCTCTAGGCAGTGATTGGCGGGGCTCCATGATTTAGGGATCGGGCTCCCTGCAGTAAGGGGCAAGGCTCCATGTTTGAGGGGCGGGGCTCAAATGCTGAGGGGCAATGCCCCATGAGTGAGGGAAGGGGTTCCAGGCTGTCAGGCGTGGGGATCCAGTCAGTGAGGGGCGGGGCACTAGACAGTGATGGGTGGGGCTCAATGAGTTAGGGATCGGGCTCCATGCAGTGAGGGGCAGGGCTCCATGTTTGAGGGTCGGGGCTCAAATGGTGAGGGTAAGGGCCGCATGAGTTTGGGCAGGTTTCCCATGCATGACTTGCGCAGGTCCAGGCTGTCAGAAGCTGGGATTCAGTAAGTGAGGGGCGGGGCTCAAGGCAGTGATGGGCGGAGTTCTATGAGTTTGGGATCGGGCTATATGCAGTGAGGGGCAGGGCTCCATGTGTAAGGGGCGGGGCTCAAATGGTTAGGGGCAGGGCCCCATGAGTGAGGGAACGGGTTCCATGCATGATGGGTTGGTTCCAGGCTTTCAGGGGATGGGATACAGTCAGTGAGGGGCGGGTCTCTAGGCAGTGATGGGCGGGGCTCAATGAGTTTGGGATCGGGCTCCATGCATTGAGGGTCAGGGCTCCATGTTCGCGGGGATCTCAAATGGTGAGGGTCAGAGCCCCATGAGTGAGGGAAGGGGTTCCATGCGTGATGGGCGGGGTTCCAGGGTGTCAGGGGTGGGGATCCAGTCAGTGAAAGGCAGGGCTCTAGACAGTGATGGGCGGGGCCTCATGAGTTATGGATCGAGCCCCATGCAGTGAGGGGCAGGGCTCCATGTTTGTAGGGCGGAGCTAAAATTGTTAGGCACAGGACCCCATGAGTGAGTGAAGGCGTTTCATGCATGATGGGAAGGGATCCAGGCTGTCAGCAGCTGGGAATCACTAAGTGAGGGGCAGGGCTCAAAGCAGTGATGGGCGGGGCTCCATGTGTTAGGGATCAGGCTCCATGCAGTAAGGGGCAGGGCTCCATGTTTGAGGGGCGGGGTCCAAATGTGAGGGGCAGGGCCCCATGAGTGAGGGAAGGGGTTCCAGTCTGTCAGGGGTGGGGAACCAGTCAGTGAGGGGTGTGGCTCTAGGCAGTGATGGGCAGGGCTCCATGAGTTAGAAATCGGGCTCCATGCAGTGAGGGGCAGGGCTCCATGTTTGAGGGCCGGGGCTAAAATGGTAAGGGGCAGGGCCCCATGAGTGAGGGAAGCGGTTTCCATGCGTGATGGGCGGGGTTACAGGCTTTCAGAAGCAGGGATTCAGTAAGTGAGGGGCAGGGTTCTAGGTAGTGATGGGCGGGGCTCCATAAGTTACGGATCGGGCTCCATGCAGTGAGAGGCAAGGCTCCACGCTTGAGGGGCGGGGCTCAAATGGTGAGGGGCAGGGCCCCATGAGTGAAGGAAGGGGTTCCAGGCTGTCAGGGGAGGGCATCCTTTCAGTGAGGAGCGGGGCTCTAGGCAGTGATTGGCGCGGTTCCATGAGTTAGATATCGGGCTCACTGCAGTGAGCAGCAAGGCTCCATGATTTATGGGCGCGTCTCAAAAGGTGAAGGGCAGGGCCGCATGCGTAACGGCGGGGTCCCAGGCTGTTATGGGTGGGGCTCCATGCAGTGAGAAGCAGGGCTCCTGGCAGTAATGGGCGGGGCTCCAGGAGTTAGGGATCGGGCTCCATGCAGAGAGGGGCAGGGCTCCATATTTGAAGGGCGGGGCTCAAATGGTGAGGGTCAGGGCCACATGAGTGAGGGAAGGGGTTCCAGGCTGTTAGGTGTGGGGATACAGTCAGTGAGGGGCAGGGCTATAGGCAGTGATGGGCGGGGCTCCAAGAGTTAGGAATCGGGCCCCATGCAGTGAGGGGCAGAGCTCCATGTTTAAGGGCCGGGGCTCAAATGGTGAGGGGCAGGGCCCCCTGAGTGAGGGAAGGGGTTCCAAGCTGTCACATTTGGTGATCCAATCAGTGAGGGCCAAGGCTCCTGGCAGTGATTGCCGGGGCTCAATGATTTAGGGATCGAGCTCCCTGCAGTGAGGGGCAAGGCTCCATGTTTTAGGGGCGGGGCTCAAAATGTGAGGGGCAGGGCCCTATGAGTGAGGGAATGGGTTCCGGGCTGTCACAGGTGGGGATCCAGTCAGTGAGGGGCGGGGCACTAGTCAGTGATGGGTACGGCTCCATGCAATGAGGGGCAGGGCTCCATGTTTGAGGGGCGGGGCTCAAATCGTGAGGGGCAGGGCCCCATGAGTGAGGGAAAGGGTTCCAGGCTGTCAGGGGTGGGGATCACGTCAGTGAGGGGCGGGGCTCTAGGCAGTGATGGGCGGGGATCCATGAGTTAGGGACCGGGCTCCATGCAGTTAGGGGTGGGGCTTCCTGTTTTAGGGGCGGGGCTCAAATGGTGAGGGGCATTGACCCATGAGTGAGGGAAGGGGTTCCAGGTTGTCAGGGGTGGGGATCCAGTCACTGAGGGGCGGGGCTCGTGGCAGTGTTGTGTGGGGCTCCATGAGATAGGGGTCAGGCTCCATGCAGTAAAGGGCAGGGCTCCATGGTGTAGGGGCGGGGCTGAAATGGTGAGGGGCAGGGCCCCATGAGTGAGGAAAAGGGTTCCAGGCTTTCAGGGGTAAGAATCGAGTCAGTGAGGGGCGGGGCACTAGGCAGTGATTGGTGGGGGTCCATGACTCAGTGATCAGGCTCCGTGCAGTGAGGGGCAGGGCTCCATGTTTGCGGGGGGTCAGAAATGGTGAGGGTCAGGGCCCCATGAGTGAGGGAAGGGGTTCCATGCGTGGTGTGAAGGGTTCCAGGCTGTTAGGGGTGGGGATCCAGTGAATGAAAGGCAGGGCTCTAGACAGTGGTGGGCGGGGCCTCATGAGTTATGGATCGGGCTCCATGCAGTGAGGGGCAGGGCTCCATGTTTGTAGGGCGGAGCTAAAATAGGGAGGGACAGGGACCCATGAGTGAGTGTAGGGCTTCCATGTGTTATGGGAGGGGATCCAGGCTGTCAGCAGCTGTGAATCACTAAGTGATTGTAAGGGCTCAAGGCAGTGATGGGCGGGGGTCCATGAGTAAGGGGTCGGGCTCCATGCAGTGAGGGGCAAGGCTACATGTTTGAGGGGCGGGGCTCAAATGGTTAGGGGCAGGGCCCCATGATTGAGGGAAGGGGCTCCAGGCTGTCAGGGGTGGGGATCCAGTCAGTGAGGGGCCGGGCTCTAGGCAGTGATGGGTGGGGCTCCATGAGTTAGGGATCGGGCTCTATGCAGTGAGGGGCAGGGCTGCATTTTTGAGGGGGGTGGCATTAATGGTGAGGGTCAGGGCCGCATGAGTGTGGGAAGGGGTCCCATGCATGACGTGCGCGGTTCCAGGCTGTCAGAATCTGGGATTCAGTAAGAGAGGGGCGGGGCATTAGGCAGTGATGGGCGGCTTTCCATTTGTTTGGGATCGGGCTCTATGCAGTGAGGGGCCGGACTCCATGTTTAACGGGCGGGGCTCAAATGGTGCGGGTCAGGGCCCTATGAGTGAGGGAAGGGGAGCCAAACATTCAGGGGTGGGGATCTAGTCAGTGAGGGGCAGAGCTCTCGGAAGTGATGGGCGGGGCTCCATGAGTTAGGTATCGGGTCCATGCAATGAGCTGCAGGTCTCCATGTTTGTGGGGCCAGGGTCAAATGGTGAGGAGCAGGGCCCCATGAGTGAGGGAAGTTGTTCCATGCTGTCAAGGGTGGGGATCCAGTCATTGAGGGGCGGGGGTCTAGGCAGTGATGGGCGGGGCTCCATGTTTGAGGGGCAGGGCTCAAATGGTGAGGGGCAGGTCCCCATGAGTGAGGGAAGGGGTTCAATGCGTGATGGGCCGGTGTTCCAGGTTGTCAGGGGCTGGGATTCAGTTACTGAGGGGCGGGGCTCTAGGCAGTGATGGGCGGGGCGTCATGAGTTAGGGATCAGGCTACAAGTAGTGAGGGGCAGGGCTCCATGCTTGATGGGCGGGTCTCAAATTGTCAGGGTCAGGGCCCCTTGAGTGAGGGAAGCAGTTCCATGCGTGATGGGCGGGGTTCCAGTCTAGCAGGGCCTGGGATCCAGTAAGTGAGGGGCGGGGCTCTAGGCAGTGATGGGCGGGGTTCCATGAGTTAGGGATCAGGCTCTATGCAGTGAGGGGCAGGGCTGCATGTTTGAGGGGCGGGGCTCAAATGGTGATGGGCAGCGCCCCATGAGTGAGGGAAGGGGTTCCAGGCTGTCAGGTTTGGGGATCCAGTCAGTGAGGGGTGGGGATCTAGGCAGTGATGGTCGGGGCTCCATGAGTGAGGGATCGGACTCCATGCAGTGAGGGGCAGGGCTCCATGTTTGAGGAGCCGGCTCAAATGGTGAAGGTCAGGGCCCCATGCTTGAGGGAAGGGGTTCCATGATTGATGCACGAGGTTCCAGGCTGTCAGGGGCTGAGATTTAGGAAGGGAGGGGCGGGGTTCTAGGCAGTGATTGGCGGGCGTCGATGTGGTAGGGATCGGGCTCCATGCAGTGAGAGTGCAGGGCTCCATGTTTGAGGGGCGGGGCTCAAATAGTGAGGGGCAGGGCCCCATGAGTGAGGGAAGGGGTTCCAGGCTGTTAGCGGTGGGGATCCAGTCAGTGATGGGCGGGGCTCCATGAGTTACGGATTAAGCTCCTGGCAGTGAGGGGCAACGGTCCATATTTTAGCGGCGGGGCTCGAATGGTGAGTGTCCGGGCCCCATGAGTGAGGGAATGGGTTCAAGGCTGTCAAGGGTGGGGATCCAGTCAGTGAGGGGCGGGGCTCTCGGCAGTGATGGGCAGGGCTCAATGAGTTAGGGTTCGGTCTCGATGCAATGAGGGGCAGGGCTCCATGTTTGAGGGGCAGGGCTCAAATGGTGAGGGGCAGGGCCCCATGAGACAGGGAAGGGGTTCAATGCGTGATGGGCCGGTGTTGCAGGCTGTCAGGGGCTGGGATTCAGTTACTGAGGTGCGGGGATCTAGGCAGTGATGGGCGGGGCTCCATGAGTTAGGGATCGGGCTCCATGCTGTGAGGGGCTGGGCTCCATGTTTGAGGGGCGGGGCTCATATGATGGAGGGCAGGGCCCCATGAGTGAGGGAAAGGGTTCCATGCGTGATGGGCGGGGTTCCAGTCTCTGCAGGGCTGGGATTCAGTAAGTGAGGGGCGGGGCTCTAGGCAGTGATGGGCGGGGCGTCATGAGTTAGGGATCAGGCTACATGTAGTGAGAGGCGGGGCTCCATGTTTGATGGGCGCGTCTCAAATTGTTAGGTTCAGGGCCCCATGAGTGAGGGAAGGGGTTCCATGCGTGATGGGCGGGGTTCCAGTCTAGCAGGGGCTGGGATCCAGTAAGTGAGGGGTGGGGCTCTAGGCAGTGATGGGCGGGGTTCCATGAGCTGGGATCAGGCTCCCTGCAGTGAGGGGCAGGGCTGCATGTTTGAGGGGCGGGGCTCAAATGGTGAGGGTCAGGGCCCCATGAGTGAGGGAACCGTTTCCATGCATGATGGGCGGGGTTCCAGGCTGTCAGAAGCTGGGATTCAGTAAGTGAGGGGCAGGGTTCTAGGCAGTGTTTGGCCAGGCTCCATGTTTGAGGGGCAGGGCTCAAATGGTGAGGGGCAGGGCCCCATTAGTGAGGGAAGGGGTTCCAGGCTGTCAGAGATTGGGATCCAGTCATTGAGAGGCGGGGCACTAGTCAGTGATGGTTGGAGATCCATGAGTTAGGGATCGGGCTCCATGCAGTGAAGGGTAGTTCTCCATGTCTGAGGGGGGGGGTGTTCAAATGGTGAGGGTCCGGGCCGTTTGAGTGTGGGAAGGGGTCCCATGCATGACGAGTGGGGTTCCAGGCTGTCAGAAGCTTGGATTCAGTAAGTGAGGGGCAGAGTTCTAGGCAGTGTTTGGCGGGGGCCCATTAGTTAGGGATCGGGCTCCATGCAGTGAGGGGCAGGGCTCCATGTTTGAGGGGCAGGGGTCAAATGTTTCGGGTCAGTGCTCCATGAGTGAGGGAAGGGTTTCCATGCGTGGTGGGCGAGGATCCAGGCTGTCAGGGGTGGGGATCCAGCCAGTGAGGGGCAGGGCTCTAGGAAGTAAACGTCGGGGCTCCATGAGTTAGGGATAAACTTCTAGGCAATGAGGGCCACGGCTCCTTGGGTGAGGGCAGGGCTCAAATAGTGAGGGGCAGGGCCCCATGAGTGAGGGAAGGGATTCCAGGCTGCCAGGGGTGGGGATCCAGTCAGTGAGGGGCGGCGCTCTGGACAGTGATGGGGGGAGTTCCATGGGTTTGGCATCGGGCTCTATGCAGTGAGGGGCAGGGCTCCATGTTTAAGCGGTGGGGCTCGAATGCTGAGGGGCAGGGCCCCATGAATTAGGGAAGGGGTTTCCAGGCTTTCAGGAGTGGGGATCCAGTCAGTGAGGGGCGGGGCTCTAGGCAGTGATGGGCGGGGCTCCATGAGTTAGTGATCGGGCTCCATGCCGTTAAGGGCAAGGCTCCATGATGAAGGGCAGGGCTCAAATGGTGAGGGGCAGGCCCCCACGAGTGAGGGAAGGGTTTCCATGCGTGATGGGCAGGGTTCCAGGCTGTAAGAAGCTGGGATTCAGTAAGTGAGGGGCAGGGTTCTAGGCAGTGATTGGCGGGGCTCCATGAGTTTGGGATCGGGCTCTCTGCAGTGAGGGGCAAGGCTACATGTGTAGGGTCGGGGCTCAAAAGGTTAGGGGCAGGGCCCCATGAGTGAGGGAAGCGGTTCCAGGCTGTCAGGGGTGGGGATCCAGTCAGTGAGGGGCCGGGCTCTAGGCAGTGATGGGTGGGGCTCCATGAGTGGGGGGTCAGATTCCATGCAGTGAGGGGCAGGGCTCCATGTTTAAGGGGGGGTGCTCAAATGGTGCAGATCAGGGCCGCATCAGTGTGGGAAGGGGTCCTATGCATGACGTGCGGGGTTCCAGGCTGACAGAAGCTGGGATTCAGTAAGTGAGGGGCGGGGCATTAGGCAGTGATGGGCGGAGTTCCATGAGTTTTGGATCGGGCCCTATGCAGTGAAGGGCAGGGCTCCATGTTTAAGGGGCAGGGCTCAAATAGTGAGGGGAAGGGCCCCATGAGTGAGGGAAGGTGTTCTATGCGTGACGGGCATGGTTCCATGCTGTAATGGGCTTTGATTCAGTAAGTGAGGGGCGGCGCTCTAGGCAATGATGGGCAGGGCTCCATGTGTTAGGGATCGGGTTCCATGCAGTGAGCGGCAGGGCTACATGGTTGAGCGCCATGGCTCAAATGGTGAGGGGCAGGGCCCCAGAAGTGAGGAATGGGGTTCCATGCATGATGGGCGGGGTTCCAGGCTCTCAGGGGCTGGGATTCAGTAAGTTAGGGGCGGGGCTCTAGGCAGTGATGTGCGGGGCTCCATGAATTAGGGATCGGGCTCCATGCAGTGAGGGGCAGGGCTCCATGTTTGAGAGGCGGGGCTCAAATAATAAGGGGAAGGGCCCCATGACTGAGGGAAGCGGTTCCAGGCTGTCAGGGGTGGGGATCCAGTCAGGGAGGGGCGGGGCTCTAGGCAGTGATTGGCGGGGCTCCATGATTTAGGGATCGGGCTCCCTGTAGTAAGGGGCAAGGCTCCATGTTTGAGGGGCGGGGCTCAAATGCTGAGGGGCAATGCCCCATGAGTGAGGGAAGGGGTTCCAGGCTGTCAGGCGTGGGGATCCAGTCAGTGAGGGGCGGGGCACTAGACACTGATGGTCGGGGCTCCATGAGTTAGGGATCGGGCTCCATGCAGTGAGGGGCAGGGCTCCATGTTTGAGGGTCGGGGCTCAAATGGTGAGGGTAAGGGCCGCATGAGTTTGGGCAGGTTTCCCATGCATGATGTGCGCGGTTCCAGGCTGTCAGAATCTGGGATTCAGTAAGTGAGGGGCGGGGCATTAGGCAGTGTTGGGCGGAGTTCTATGAGTTTTGGATCGAGCCCTATGCAGTGAGGGGCAGGGCTCCATGATAAGGGGCGGGGCTCAAATGGTTAGGGGCAGGGCCCCATGAGTGAGGGAAGGGGATCCAAACATTCAGGGGTGGGGAACCAGTCAGTGAGGGAGAGAGCTCTCGGCAGTGATGGGCGGGGGTCCATGAGTTAGGGATCGGGCTCAATGCAAATAGGGGCAGGTCTCCATGTTTGTGGGGCCGGGCTCAAATGGTGAGGGGCAGGGCCCCATGACTGAGAGAAGGGTTTCCATGCATGATGGGCGGGGTTCCAAGCTGTCAGGGGCTGCGATTCATTAAGTTAGGGGCGAGCTCTAGGCTGTGATGGGCGGGGCTCCATTAGTTAGGGATTGGGCTCCATGCAATGAGAGGGGCACGGCTCCATTTTTGAGGGGCAGGGCTAAAATGGTGAGGGGCAGGGGCCCATGAGTGAGGGAAGCGGTTTCCATGCGTGATGGGCGGGGTTACAGGCTTTCAGAAGCAGGGATTCAGTAAGTGAGGGGCAGGGTTCTAGGTAATGATGGGCGGGGCTCCATAAGTTACGGATCGGGCTCCATGCAGTGAGAGGCAAGGCTCCATTCTTGAGGGGTGGGGCTCAAATGGTGAGGGGCAGGGCCCCATGAGTGAGGGAAGGGGTTCCAGGCTGTCAGGGGAGGGCATCCTGTCAGTGAGGAGCAGGGCTCTAGGCAGTGATTGGCGCGGCTCCATGAGTTAGTTATCGGGCTCACTTCAGTGAGCAGCAAGGCTCCATGATTTAGGGGCGCGTCTCAAAAGGTGAAGGGCAGGGCCGCATGCGTAACGGCGGGGTCCCAGGCTGTTATGGGTGGGGCTCCATGCAGTGAGAAGCAGGGCTGCTGGCGGTAATGGGCGGGGCTCCAGGAGTTAGGGATTGGGCTCCATGCAGTGAGGGGCAGGGCTCCATGTTTGTGGGTTGGGCCTCAAATGGTGAGGGGCAGGGCCCCATGAGTGAGGGAAGGGGTTCCAGGCTGTCAGGCGCGGAGATCCAGTCAGTGCCGAGCGGGACTCTAGGCAGTAAAGGACGGGGATCCATGAGTTAGGGATTGGGCTCCATGCAGTGAGGGGCAGGGCTCCATATTTGAAGGGCGGGGCTCAAATGGTGAGGGTCAGGGCCACATGAGTGATGGAAGGGGTTCCAGGCTGTTCGGCGTGGGGATGCAGTCAGTGAGGGGCGGGGCTATAGGCAGTGATGGGCGGGGCTCCAAGAGTTAGGGATCGGGCCCCATGCAGTGAGGGGCAGAGCTCCATGTTTAAGGGCCGGGGCTCAAATGGTGAGGGGAAGGGCCCTCTGAGTGAGGGAAGGGGTTTCAAGCTGTCACGTGTGGTGATCCAATCAGTGAGGGGCGGGGCTCCTGGCAGTGATTGCCGGGGCTCAATGATTTAGGGATCGAGCTCCCTGCAGTGAGGGGCAAGGCTCCATGTTTTAGGGGCGGGGCTCAAAATGTGAGGGGCAGGGCCCTATGAGTGAGGGAATGGGTTCCGGGCTGTCACGGGTGGGGATCCAGTCAGTGAGGGGCGGGGTTCTAGGCAGGTATGGGCGGGGCTCCATGAGTTTGAAATCGGGCTCCATGCAGTGAGGGACAGGCCTGCATGTTTCCGGGGCGGGCCTAATATGGTGAGGAGCAGGGCTCCATGTGTGAGGGAAAGGGGTCAAAGGCTTTCAGGGGTGGGGATCCAGTCAGTGAGGGGCGGGGCACTAGTCAGTGATAGGTACGGCTCCATGCAGTGAGGGGTAGGGCTCCATGTCTGAGGGGGGTGGCTAAAATGGTGAGGGTCAGGGCCGTATGAGTGTGGGGAGGGGTCCCATACATGACGTGCGGAGTTCGAGGCTGTCAGAAGCTAGGATTCAGTCAGTGACGAGCGGGGCATAAGGCAGTTGTGGGCGGAGTTGCATGAGTTTGGGATCGGGCTCTATGCAGTGAGGGGCAGGGCTCCATATTTAAGGGGCTGGGCTCAAATTGTGAGGGGCAGGGCCCCATGAGTGAGGGAAGGGGTTCCAAACATTCAGGGGTGGGGATCCAGTCAGTGAGGGGCAGAGTTCTAGGCAGTGATGGGCGGGGCACCATGAGTTAGGGATCGGGCTCCATGCAATGAGGGGCAGGTCTCCATGTTTGAGGGGTGGGGCTCAAATGCTGAGGGGCAGGGCCCCATGAGTGAGGGAAGGCGATCCATGCGTGATGGGCGGGATTCCAGGCTGTCAGGTGCTGGGATTCAGTAAGTTAGGGGCGAGGCTCTAGGCATTGATGGGCGGGGCTCCAAGAGTTAGGGATCGGGCTCCATGCAGTGAGGGGCAGGGCTCCATGTTTGAGGGGCAGGGTTCAAATCGTGAGGGGCAGGGCCCCATGAGTGAGGGAAGGGGTTCCAGGCTGTCAGGGGTGGGGATCACGTCAGTTAGGGGCGGGGCTCTAGGCAGTGATGGGCGGGGATCCATGAGTTAGGGACCGGGCTCCATGCAGTTAGGGGTGGGGCTTCCTGTTTTAGGGGCGGGGCTCAAATGGTGAGGGGCATTGACCCATGAGTGAGGGAAGGGGTTCCAGGTTGTCAGGGGTGGGGATCCAGTCAGTGAGGGGCGGGGCTCGTGGCAGTGTTGTGTGGGGCTCCATGAGATAGGGTTCAGGCTCCATGCAGTAAAGGGCAGGGCTCCATGGTGTAGGGGCGGGGCTCAAATGGTGAGGGGCAGGGCCCCATGAGTGAGGAAAGGCGTTCCAGGCTGTCAGGGGTAAAGATGCAGTCAGTGAGGGGCGGGGCTCTAGGCAGTGATGGGCGGGGCTCCATGAGAAAAGGATCGGTCTCCATGCACTGAGGGGCAGGGCTCCATGTTTGATAGGCGGGGCTCAAATAGTAAGGGGCAGGGCCCCATGAGTGAGCGAAGCGATTCCAGGCTGTCAGGGGTGGGGATCCAGTCGATGAGGGGCGGGGCTCTAGGCAGTGATTGGCGGGCCTCCATGAGTTAGTGATCGGGCTCCATGAAGTGAGGGGCAGGGCTCCATGTTTAAGGGTCGGGGCTAAAATGGTGAGGGACAATGCCCCATGAATTAGGGAAGGGGTTCCAGGCTGTCAGGGGTGGGGATCCAGTCAGTGAGGGGCGGGGCTCTAGGCAGTGATTGGCGTGGCTCCATGAGTTAGGGATCGGGCTCCCTGCAGTGAGGGGCAAGGCTCCATGTGTGACGGGGGGGGCTCAAATAGTGAGGGGCAGGGCCCCATGAGTGAGGAAAGGGGTTCCAGGCTTTCAGGGGTAAGAATCGAGTCAGTGAGGGGCGGGGCACTAGGCAGTGATGGGTGGGGGTCCATGACTAAGTGATCGGGCTCCGTGCAGTGAGGGGCAGGGCTCCATGTTTGTGGGGGGTCACAAATGGTGAGGGTCAGGGCCCCATGAGTGAGGGAAGGGGTTCCATGCGTGGTGGGAAGGGTTCCAGGCTGTCAGGGGTGGGGATCCAGTGAATGAAAGGCAGGGCTCTAGACAGTGGTGGGCGGGGCCTCATGAGTTATGGATTGGGCTCCATGCAGTGAGGGGCTGGGTCCATGCTTGTAGGGCGGAGCTAAAATTGTGAGGGACAGGGCCCCATGAGTGAGTGAAGGGGTTCCATGTGTTATGGGAGGGGATCCAGGCTGTCAGCAGCTGTGAATCACTAAGTGATTGTCAGGGCTCAAGGCAGTAATGGGCGGGGCTCCATGAGTAAGGGGTCGGGCTCCATGCAGTGAGGGGCAGGGCTCCATGTTTTAGGGGCGGGGCTCAAATTCCGAGGGGCAGGGCCCCATGATTGAAGGAAGGGGCTCCAGGCTGTCAGGGGTGGGGATCCAGTCAGTGAGGAGCGGGGCACTAGACAGTGATGGGTGGGGCTCCATGAGTTAGGGATCGGGCTCTATGCAGTGAGGGGCAGGGCTCCATGTTTGAGGGGGGCGGCATTAATGGTGAGGGTCAGGGCCGCATGAGTGTGGGAAGGGGTCCCATGCATGACGTGCGCGGTTCCAGGCTGTCAGAATCTGGGATTCAGTAAGTGAGGGGCAGGGCATTAGGAAGTGATGGGCGGAGTTCCATTTGTTTGGGATGGGGCTCTATGCAGTGAGGGGCCGGGCTCCATGTTTTACGGGCGGGGCTCAAATGGTGCGGGTCAGGGCCCTATGAGTGAGGGAAGGGGAGCCAAACATTCCGGTGTGGGGATCCAGTCAGTGAGGGGCAGAGCTCTCGGAAGTGATGGGCAGGGCTCCATGAGTTAGGGATCGGGCTCCATGCAATGAGCTGCAGGTCTCCATGTTTGTGGGGCCAGGCTCAAATGGTGAGGGGAAGGGCCCCATGAGTGAGGGAACGGGTTCCATGCATGATGGGCGGGGTTCCAGGCTTTCAGGGGCTGGGATAAAATCAGTGAGGGGCGGGGCACAAGGCAGGGATGGGCGGGGCTCCATGAGTTAGGGATCGGGCTCCATGCAGTGAGTGGCAGGGCTCCATTGTTGAGTGGCGGGGCTCAAATGGTGAGGAGCAGGGCCCCATGAGTGAGGGAAGTTGTTCCATGCTGTCAGGGGTGGGGATCCAGTCATTGAGGGGCGGGGCTCTAGGCAGTGATGGGCGGGGCTCCATGAGTTAGGGTTCGGTCTCCATGCAGTGAGGGGCAGGGCTCCTTGTTTGAGGGGCAGGGCTCAAATGGTGAGGAGCAGGGCCCCCTGAGTGAGGGAAAGGGTTCAATGCGTGATGGGCCGGTGTTCCAGGTTGTCAGGGGCTGGGATTTAGTTACTGAGGGGCGGGGCTCAAGGCAGTGATGGGCGGGGCGTCATGAGTTAGGGATCAGGCTACATGTAGTGAGGGGCGGGGCTCCATGTTTGATGGGCGGGTCTCAAATTGTCAGGGTCAGGGCCCCATGAGTGAGGGAAAGAGTTTCATGCGTGATGGGCGGGGTTCCAATCTAGCAGGGCCTGGGATCCAGTAAGTGAGGGGCGGGGCTCTAGGCAGTGATGGGCGGGGTTCCATGAGTTAGGGATCAGGCTCTATGCAGTGAGGGGCAGGGCTGCATGTTTGAGGGGCGGGGCTCAAATGGTGATGGGCGGCGCCCCATGAGTGAGGGAAGGGGTTCCAGGCTGTTAGCGGAGGGGATCCAGTAAGTGATGGGCGGGGCTCCATGAGTTAGGGATTAAGCTCCTGGCAGTGAGGGACAACGGTCCATATTTGAGCGGCGGGGCTCGAATGGTGAGTGTCAGGGCCCCATGAGTGAGGGAATAGGTTCAAGGCTGTCAAGGGTGGGGATCCAGTCAGTGAGGGGCGGAGCTCTAGGCAGTGATGGGCAGGGCTCAATGAGTTAGGGTTCGGTCTCCATGCAGTGAGGGGCAGGGCTCCATGTTTGAGGGGCAGGGCTCAAATGGTGAGGGGCAGGGCCCCATGAGTGAGGGAAGGGGTTCAATGCGTGATGGGCCGGTGTTGCAGGCTGTCAGGGGCTGGGATTCAGTTACTGAGGGGCGGGGATCTAGGCAGTGATGGGCGGGGCGTCATGAGTTAGGGATCGGGCTCCATGCCGTGAGGGGCTGGGCTCCATGTTTGAGGGGCAGGGCTCATATGATGGAGGGCAGGGCCCCATGAGTGAGGGAAAGGGTTCCATGCGTGATGGGCGGGGTTCTAGGCTCTGCAGGGCTGGGATTCAGTAAGTGAGGGGCGGGGCTCTAGGCAGTGATGGGCGGGGCATCATGAGTTAGGGATCAGGCTACATGTAGTGAGTGGTGGGGCTCCATGTTTGATGGGCGGGTCTCAAATTTTTAGGGTCAGGGCCCCATGAGTGAGGGAAGGGGTTCCATGCGTGATGGGCGGGGTTCCAGTCTAGCAGGGGCTGGGATCCACTAAGTGAGGGGCGGGGCTCTAGGCAGTGATGGGCGGGGTTCCATGAGTTAGGGATCAGGCTCTTTGCACTGAGGGGCAGGGCTGCATGTTTGAGGGGCGGGGCTCAAATGGTGAGGGGCAGGGCCCCATGAGTGAAGGAAGGGGTTCCCGGCTGTCAGGTTTGGGGATCCAGTCAGTGAGGGATGGGGATCTAGGCAGTGATGGTCGGGGCTCCATGAGTTAGGGATCGGGCTCAATGCAGTGAGGGGCAGGGCTCCATGTTTTAGGAGCGGGCTCAAATGGTGAGGGTCAGGGCCCCATGAGTGAGGGAAGCGGTTCCATGAATGATGCACGAGGTTCCAGGCTGTCAGGGGCTGAGATTTAGGAAGGGAGGGGTGGGGTTCTAGGCAGTGATTGGCGGGCCTCGATGAGGTAGGTATCGGGCTCCATGCAGTGAGGGTGCAGGGCTCCATGTTTGAGGGGCGGGGCTCAAAAAGTGAGGGGCAGGGCCCCATGAGTGAGGGAAGGGGTTCCATGCATGATGGGCGGGGTTCCAGGCTCTCAGGGGCTGGGATTCAGTAAGTTAGGGGCGGTGCTCTAGGCAGTGAATGGGGGGGTTCCATGAATTAGGGATCGGGCTCCATGTAGTGAAGGGCAGGCCTCCATGTTTGAGGGGCGGGGCTAAAATGGTGAGGGACCGGGACCCATAAGTGAGGGAAGTGGTTCCAGGCTGTCAGGGGTGGGGATCTAGTCAGTGTGGGGCGGGACTCTAGGCAGTGATGGGCGGGGCTCCATGAGTTAGTGATCGGGCTCCATGCAGTGAGGGGCAGGGCTCTATGTTTGAGGGACGAGTCTCAATTGGTGAGGGGCAGGGCCCCATGAGTGAGGGAAGGGGTTTCTTGCGTGATGGGCGGGGTTGCTTGCTGTCAGGGGCTGGGATGAAGTATGTGAGGGGCGGGGCTCAAGGCAGTGATGGGCGGGGCTCCATGTGGTATGGGACGGGCCCCATGAGTGAGTGAAGGGGTTCCATGCGTGATGGGCGGGGTTGCACGCTTTCAGGGGCTTGGATTCAATCAGTGAGGGGTAGGGCTCTAGGCAGTGATGGGCGGGGTTCCATGTGTTAGGTATCGGGCTCCTGGCAGGGAGTGGCAGAGCTCCATGTATGAGGGAACGGGCTCCATGTGTGTGGGGTGGGGCTCCAGCCAGTGATGGGCGGGGCTCAATTTGGGATGGGCAGGGCTCCATGCAGTGAGGGGCAGGGCTCAATGGTTGAGGGGCGGGGCTAGAATTGTGAGGAGCAAGGCCCCATGAGTGCGGGAAGGGGTTCCATGCGTGATGGGCGGGGTTGCACGCTTTCAGGGGCTTGGATTCAATCAGTGAGGGGTAGGGCTCTAGGCAGTGATGGGCGGGGTTCCATGTGTTAGGTATCGGGCTCCTGGCAGGGAGTGGCAGAGCTCCATGTATGAGGGAACGGGCTCCATGTGTGTGGGGTGGGGCTCCAGCCAGTGATGGGCGGGGCTCAATTTGGGATGGGCAGGGCTCCATGCAGTGAGGGGCAGGGCTCAATGGTTGAGGGGCGGGGCTAGAATTGTGAGGAGCAAGGCCCCATGAGTGCGGGAAGGGGTTCCATGCGTGATTGGCGTGGTTCCATGCTGTCAGAGGCTGGGATTCAGTCAGTGAGGGGCGGGGCTCTCGGCAGTGATGGCCGGGACTGCATGAGTTTATTATGCGGCTCCTGGCCTTTCGGGGCAGGGCTCCATGTGTGAGGGAAGCAGCTCCCTGTGTGTGGGGCAGGGCTCAAGCCAGTGATGCGCAGGGCTTTTGAGGAGCCAGCCGGCCACTCCCAGCCACAGGCCCCCTGTCACAAACCTCGGCCATTGTCCCTGGCAAACAAAACTCACCTCCCCTGCATCTGGATGGCAGATTGCAGGAGCCACATTGTACTATCAAACCAGCCCAACTTGGCACTTTTGCCACCATGGGTCTGGGAAATCTCACGCATACCATGGATTTTAAGGAGCCAGCCGGGCTCTCCCAGCCATAGGCCCCCAAACGCAAACCTCGGCCCTTTTTCCTGACAAACAAAAACTCACCTTCCCTGCATCTGGATGGCAGATATCAGGAGCCACTTGGTACTATCAAACCAGCCCGACTTGGCACTTGTGCCACCATGGGTGTGGGAACTCTGCCACGTATCATGGATTTTAAGGAGCCCGCCACTACAAGCCATTGGCCCCTAAACACAAACCTCGGCCCGTTTCCCTGGCAAACAAAATTCACCTGCCCCGCCTCTGGATGACAGATTGCAGGAGCCACTTGGTACTATCAAACCAGCCTGACTTGGAACTGGTGCCACCTTGGGTCTGGCAACCACCTTCGTATCATGTATTTTCAAGAGCCAGCCGGCCACTCCCAGCCACAGCACACCAAACACAAACCACGGCCCTTTCCCTGGCAAACAAAACTCAGTTTCCACCCTTTCTGGATGGCAGATTGCCGGAGGCACTTGTTATTATAAAACTAGCCTGACTTGGCACTGGTGCCACCATGGGTCTGGGAACCATCCTGCCGATCGTAGCTTTTCAGGAGCCAGCCGGCAACTCCCAGCCATAGGCCCCCTAACGCAAACCTCAGCCATTTTCGCTGGCAAACAAAGCTCAACTGTCTCGCTTCTAGATAGCAGATTGCAGGAGACAATTGTTACTATCAAACCAGCCTGACTAGGCCCTGGTGCCACCTTGGGTCTGGGAATCATCCTGCGTATCGTGGATTTTCAGGAGCCAGCCGGCCACTCCCTGCTACAGGCCCCCAGACACAAACCACAGCCATTTTCCCTGGCAAACAAAACTCACCTGCCCCGCTTCTGGATGGCAGATTGCGGAAGCCACTTGGTACTATCAAACCAGCCCGACTTGGCACTGGTGCCACCTTGGGTCTGGGAACCATCCTGCGAATCGTGGATTTTCAGGAGCCAACCGGCCACTCCTAGCCATAGGCCCCCAAACGCAAACCTCGGCCTTTTATCCCTGGCAAACAAAACTCACCTGCCCTGCATCTGGATGGCAGATTGCAGGAGCCACATGGTACTATCAAACAAGCCCGACTTGGCACTGGTGCCACCATGGGTCTGGGAACCATCTTGCGTATCGTGGATTTTCAGGAGCCAGACAGCCACTCTCAGCCACAGGCCACCAAACAAAAACCACAGCCCATTTCCCTGACTAACAAAACTCAGCTGCCCCGCTTCTGGATGGCATATTTTAGAACCAACTTCGCATTGCAAAACAAGACCGATTTGGCACTTGTGCCACCATGGGTCTCGGAAATCTCCCGCGTATCAGGGATTTTAAGGAGCCAGCCAGCCACTCCCAGCCATAGGCCCCCAAACACAAACCTCGGCCCGTTTCCCTGGAAAACAAAACTCACCTGCCCCGCTTCTGGAGGCCAGATTGAAGGAGCCACTTGGTACTATCAAACCAGACTGACCTGGAACGGGTGCCACCTTGGGTCTGGCAACCACCTTCGTATCACGTATTTTCAGGAGCCAGCCGGCCACTCCCAGCCACAGCCAACCAAACACAAACCACGGCCTTTTTCCCTGGCAAACAAAACTCAGTGTTCCCCTTTCTGGATGGCAGATTGCAGGAGCCACTTGGTACTATCAAACCAGACTGACTTGGCACTGGTGCTACCATGGGTCATTGGACCATCCTGACTCTCGTGGATTTTCAGGAGCTAGCCGGCGACTCCCAGCCACTGGCCTCCAAACACAAACCACGGCTCTTTTCTCTGGCAAACAAAACTCAGTGTCCCGCTTCTTGATGGCAGATTGCAGGAGCCACTTGGTACTATCAAACCAGCCCGTCTTGGCACTGGTGCCACCTTGGGTCTGGGAAACATCCTGCCTATCGAAGATTTTCAGGAGACAGCTGGCCACTCCCAGCCACATGCCCTCAAACACAAACCACAGCCCTTTTCTCCGGCAAACAAAACTCACCTGCCCCGCTTCTGGATGGCAGATTGCAGGAGGTAGTTGGTACTATGAAACCAGCCAGACATGGCACTGGTGCCACCTTGGGTCTGGGAACCATCCTGCGTATCGTGGATTTACAGCAGCCAGCCGGCCACTCCCAGCCACAGGCCCCCAAACAAAAACCACGGCCCTTTTCCCAGGCAAACAAAACTCACCTGCCCTGCTTCTGGATGGAAGATTGCAGGAGCCAGTTGGCAGTATCAATCCAGCCCAACTCGGCACTGGTGCCACCATGGGTCTGGGAATCATCCAGCGTAACAGGGATTTTAAGGAGCCAGCCCACCACTCCCAGCCATAGGCCACCAAACACAAACCACGGCCCTTTTCCCTGGCAAACAAAATTCAGCTTCCCCCCTTCTGGATGGCAGATTGCAGGAGTCACATGGCACTGCCAAAACAGCCCGACTTGGACCTGGTGCCACCTTGGGTCTGGGAACCATCCTGCCAATCATGGATTTTCAGGAGCCAGCCGGCCACTCCCAGCAACAGGCCCTCAATAACAAACCACAGCCCTTTTCTCTGGCAAACAAAACTCACCTGTCACGCTTCTGGATGGCAGATTGCAGGAGCTAGTTGGTACTATGAAACCAGCCAGACTTGGCCCTTCTGCCACCGTGGGTCTGGGAACCATCCTGCGTATCGTAGCTTTTCAGGAGCCAGGCGGCCACTCCAAGCCATAGGCCCCCAGACAAAAACATAAGCCTGTTTCCCTGGCAAACAAAACTCACCTGCCCCACTTCTGGATGGCAGATTTCAGGAGCCACTTGGCACTGCCAAAACAGCCCCACATGGCACTGGGGCCACCATGAGTCTGGGAACTCTCCCGATTATCATGTATTTTCAGGAGCCAGCTGACCACTCTCAGCCATTGGCCACCAGACACAAACCTCGGCATGTTCCCTGGCAAACAAAACTCATCTTCCCCCCTTCTGGATGGCAGATTGCAGGAGCCACTTGGTACTGTCAAACCAGCCAGACTTGGCACCGGTGCTACCTTGGGTCTGGCAACCACCTTCGTGTCATGCATTTTCAGGAGCCAGGCGGCCACTCCCAGCCACAGCCAACCAAACATTAACCACGGCCCTGTTCCCTGGCAAACAAAACTCAGTTTCCCCCTTTCTGGCCACTCCACGGCCACTCCCGGCAGATTTCAGGAGCCACTTGGTACTATCAAACCAGCCAGTCTTGGCACTGGTGCCGCCATGGATCTGGGAACCATCCTGCCTATCGTGGATTTTCAGGAGACAGCCGGCCACTCCCAGCCACATGCACTCAAACACAAACCATGGCTCTTTTCTCCGGCAAACAAAACTGAGCTGCCCCGCTTCTGGATGGCAGATTACAGGAGCTAGTTGGTACGATGAAACCGGACACACTTGGCAGTGGTGCCACCATGGGTCTGGGAAATATCCTGCATATCGAAGCTTTTCAGGAGCCAGCCGGCCACTCCAAACCATAGGGCCCCAGGCACAAACCTTGGCCTGTTTTCGGGGCAAACAAAACTCACCTGCCCTGATTCTGGATGGCAGATTGCAGGAGCCACTTGGCACTGCCAAACCAGCCCGATTTGGCACTGGTGCCGCCTTGGGTCGGGGAACTCTCCCGCTTATCATGGATTTTAAGGAGCCAGCTGGCCACTCCAATCCTTTGGCACCCAGACACAGTCCTCGGCCTGTTTCCCTGGCAAACAGAACTCACCTGCCCTGCTTCTGGATGGCAGATTGAAGGAGCCACTTGGTACTATCAAACCAGCCCGACTTGGCACTTGAGCCACCATGGGTCTGGGAACCATCCTGCGTATCGTGGATTTACAGCAGCCAGCCGGCCACTCCCAGCCACAGGCCCCCAAACAAAAACCACGGCCCTTTTCCCAGGCAAACAAAACTCACCTGCCCTGCTTCTGGATGGAAGATTGCAGGAGCCAGTTGGCAGTATCAAACCAGCCTGATTTGGCACTGGTGCCACCTTGCGAGTTGGAGCCATCCTGCCTATCGTAACTTTTCAGGAGCCAGCAGGCCACCCCCAGCAAGAGGCCCCCAAAAAAAAACCACGGCACTTTTCATTGGCTAACAAAACTCACCTGCCCCGCTTCTGGATGGCAGATTGCAGGAGCCAAGTGGAACTGCCAAACCAGCCCGACTTGGCACTGGTGGCACCATGGGTCTGGGAACTCTCCCGCGTATCATGGATTTTAAGGAGCCAGCCGGCCACTCCCAGCCATTGGCCCCCAGACACAAACCTCGGCCCGTTTCCCTGGAAAACAAAATTCACCTGTCCTGCTTCTGGATGGCAGATTGCAGGAGCCACTTTGTAGTATCCAACCAGCCTGACTCGGAACATGTGCCTCCTTGGGTCTGGCAACCACCTTCGTATCAAGTGTTTTCAGGAGCCAGCCGGCCGCTCCCAGCCACAGCCAGCCAAACACAAACCACGGCCATTTTCCCTGGCAAACAAAACTCAGCTGCCCCGCTTCTCCATTGCAGATTGCAGGAGCCGCTTGGTACTGTCAAACCAGCCTGACTTGGAACTGGTGCCACCATGGGTCTGGGAATCATCCTGCCTATCGTGGATTTTCAGGAGCTAGCCGGCCACATCCAGCCACTGACCCCAAAACACAAACCACGGCCCTTTGTCTCAGGCAAAGAAAACTCAGGTGCCCCGCTTCTCAATGGCAGATTGCAGGAGCCACTTGGCACTGCCAAACCAGCCCAACTTGGCACTGGTGCCACGTTGGGTCTGGGAACCTTCCTGCGTAACATGGATTTTCAGGAGCCAGCCGACCACTCCCAGCCATAGGCCACCAAACACAAACCACGGCCCTTTACCCTGGCTAACAAAACTCAGCTGCCCCGCATCTGGATGGCAGATTGCAGGAGCCACTTGGCACTGCCAAAATAGCCCGACTTGGCACTGGTCCCAGACCCAACTGGTGCCACGTTGGGTCTGGGAACTCTCCCGCGTATCATGGATTTTCCGGAGCCAGTCGCCCACTCCCAGCCATTGGCCCCCAGACACAAACCTCGGCCCGTTTCCCCGGCAAACAAAGCTCACCTGCCCCGCATCTGGAAGGCAGATTGGAGGAGCCACTTGTTAATATGAAACCAGCCAGACTTGGAACTGGTGCCACCTTGGGTCTGGCAACCACCTTCGTATCATATATTTTCAGGAGCCAGCCCGCCACTCTCTGCCACAGCCAACCAAACACAAGCCACGGCCCTGTTCCCTGGCAAACAAAACTCAGTTTCCCCCCTTCTGGATGGCAGATTGCAAGAGCCACTTGGTACTATCAAACCAGCCAGACTTGGCACTGGTGCCATCTTGGGTCTGGGACCCATCCTGCCAATCATAGATTTTCAGGAGCCAGCCAGCCACTTCCCGCCACATGCCCTCAAACACAAACCAGGGCCCTTTTCCCTGGCAAACTAAAGTCACGTGCTCCCTTCTGGATGGCAGATTGCAGGAGCCACTTGGAACTATCAAACCAGCCCGACTTGACACTGTCTTGAAAACGAAGGGAAGCCAATCCACCTTGTCCTTGATCAGCATTGACTCCAATTGATTGATTAAATCAGCCACTTTATATAACAGTGTTAATTAACTTCATGCATCTTGCAAAATCCAAGCTCACTATAGGTTAACAGAGAAAACTCTAACCCCTCCTGTTGTTTTCCATACCCATGATTGTTTATTGAAAACAGGACCAGCGTTCCCAATGTGATATTAAAGTCAAGTATTGGAGAGTGTTTTTGTTACTTCTTTAGAAGTTTAGAATATGCTGAAAAGATGCTAGCTGGGGACTTGCAATTAATGAATTATTTGCTGTAAGTAGGTCAAATGACATGAGCTTTCAAAAAGGAAAAGTATTCTTATTCCACCTGCCAATTCTAAAGTAGATTAATAAGCCTTAAGCAGAAGATGGATGTGAAGAGGGATATGACATGAAAGGTTAAGCAACACTGCTGACAGCAAAAGGCTTACCTGCTGCAGATACAGGAGACAAAATACTATTTTGACACAAACAATGCTATTCAGACGACAGTAAAATTCTGAGGGACAGCAAAATTTACTCAGTCATCATGACAGTAAAATTAGCTCCCATCAAAATGTGCTCATCAATTCTTAGTGTAAGCTAAGCACCTTAAGCAAAGGGTAGTTCAAGCCTAACTGGTATTTGATGGCAAAAAAGGCAACTTGGCCTGCGTTTCTCTCTTCTACTCCATTAGAAAGCTTACTCCGTCTCAGATTCCTTCGGAGGGACACCAATGCAAGCCGCGAAACTGCACGACAATGATGATTTAAAGAAAGATAGATGAGAAAAATGGAATAATGGTTCATGTTCTTTTCCTTCCAACTCCTTTGTTTGCCCTTTTAAATTTTTGAAGTCCTTTCTGGTGTCACCATGGTTGCACTGCAGCAAGTGTTGGGCTGTAAGCTGTCCATATTGCCAGCTTCTGGACTGCCTTCAGAAAACTTCCCACTGGTTTTGTCTAGAAATCACAAGCAGTAGAGATGACAAAGACTGCAGAAACCTTCTCATCTCCTTCTAGAGCAAGACCATGTCTTTCGCCCACTCTTAACTAGACAACTTTCATCAGTCATCAGGGAGTCTCATGTTCAAGAGCTAAGCAGTGACAGCTGTAAATGACAAAAAGCAGACTGAAATTCTCTTGGGACTCCAGCAGAGAGCAATGAAGGAGGTTGAATTCACCTTCTTGGGAAGTTCTAAAATGCACGTTAACTAAAGCACAGGAGCTAAGCCATCGTAACATTTGTTGAGTATGTCTGCATAGACAGAGCTTCCATCACTACAGAAGAAATGTTATTTAAGCCACGTTATCATCTCTAGCTGCTAAGCTGCACTTCTTGCAAAGTATCTGCAACGTATTTTACAGGGTGGGCTTTTATGTGTAATCCCTGAGTAATAGTGCAAAGAGAAGTACTTGGGGTGTGGGGTGGGGGGGAACCGCAACTCTTAGGTTTTTCAAATCATGGTTCCATTTGAAAGTCAAAAAAGATGCCAAACCTTTCTTTCTTTCAACCCTTTCTTTCCTAGATGTATTACCAGCACAAACTGTACCAGAATTTATGACCTGTAACTGTACCGTGGACGCTCTTTCTCTGGACTATTCCTTAAGAAACAAAGTCCTCACTAGAAATAAAACAAAATTAGCCAAGTATTGGCCTGGGTTAGTTCCAAGGCTCTGTACTAAAGGCCAAACACGTGTAATAATAGTAACCAGTGGACTAAAAGTTAAATCAATAGAGCATTACTCAGTTCAAAGACATCTTGTGTCCTAATGTGCTCACAGAAGACTGTCAAAACCTGTCTATTTTTGTGGGTTTCTTTTATCCATTTAGCTGTACCTTCTACTTCTCTCCACTGTCTGAGAACATTGATGATAAGGTTGGATGACCTCATGTCAACTTGTAGAAGTAAAGAAAGAGAAGCCAGTAAAGAAAGGCAAATTTGTTAATTGCAGCTGGAAAGAGGGAGGCCAACAAAAGAAAACAAAAGAACAGTACTAATGAAATGCTCCCCTGTCTTCTGTGAAAAGTAAAGGCACAGACAAGAAAGAACAAGTGCAAAATTCTCACTAGAGAAACGCACTTGATCTGACTCAAGTATTTTGCGGTACATTTCTTGCTGTTTTCTCATGCCAAACATATTAACCATTGAAGGTGTCCCTTTCCTCTCTCTGGAATACAGTTAGGAAGATGGCTGTGTCATTGCTGACAAGCTGCTATTCTCAGAGGTGTCCAGCTGAAAGTCCTAGATCAATTGATTTGCTCTGTCACTTTGATATGGCATGACTTACAGTTTCAGCACCTGAACTTGCCAGCCCTACAATTCTTTGCCCCTTGAATGCTTAGATAGGCTCCTTGGCAACTGGCATTTGTAAGGACTTGAAACTATGCAGAATTTGCACCGTGAGATGATGCCAAATGAGTCACACCAGTAGATTAACTGGGGCATGCAAGGCAGAGAGAGGGAAATGAGAGCACAAGAAGAGAGTACACAAGAAGAGAGTACAATCTCCTTTTTTCTGAAACACTGAAGAGATCAAAGTGAACACAAATCCTCCTAGGGCTAGTTCTTGCAAAAGACTAAGAGTTCTTTTTGTGTTCACAGGCCTGGAATATTTAGCTTTGGATGACGGCAAAATGCAGATGACAAAACGAGGCCTTGAAGTCACATCCAGTATGAAGCAGTAGGAAAGAGGAAAGCAGCTGAGAGCGTCAACCCTGCTAAGTAGTCTCAGTATTCTTCTTGACATGAGCAGAAATTTGAAATGAGTCTCTGAAAATGACAAAGGAGGCAGAAGAAAAGGGAGCGATGACTCCTCTGGCATAGTGCTTCCTAACAGGCATCTTCAAAATGTCAAGGTTGTATCATCCTTTCAACTGAAGGAAGGTATGAAAACAACAGGAAGGAAATGGCATCCAATACTCTGGGCAGTGTACTTCTAGACAGAAGAGCCACTGATGGAAAACCAACTAAACTGGCACCAATGCAGCAGCATTGTACTAAAGCCAGAAACGTCCAGCGCTTCGTTCTCTGCCATTCCATTCAGATGCACACAGCAGCTCTGCAACATTCCTACTGATCATCTCCTTGGCAAAGTGGGAGTGAGGGTCCGTGGTGATGCAGAGTCCCCAGGCAGATGCAAAGGAGAGCTGCTTTCTTGCAAAAACCAGGCTTTTGAAACACTCAGGCCTTTCTCATTTCCATAGCTTTAAGCCATAACAAACACAATTCAACCAACCACCATGCACCACGCTGTGAACACACGACGCTTCTAGAACTTGTTGATCTACCTCGAAGTCAGCTGCCTCACCTTGCCACAGTCCTTTTCTACTTAGCCAAAGTAATGGGCCTCAGCCCCAGGCCTTCCTTTTGTAAGATTCTAGCTCTATGCAGCAGCAAACCACTACTTTCTTCTGTGCCAAGACTTTAGGTAGACAATTTGCATCTGCCCTCCTTCCAGTGAAACCTAGTGGGGAGAGAAAAGCCTCTCAGAGATGTTCAGTCATTCCATTTTCTAGACAGGCCAAATCCAAAGAAAAGCAAGCTATGGCATTGTGTACTTGCTCTTACAAAACACCTGCTGCCCTCTGACAATCAACTAGCAGAAAACCAGCCAAAGTGAGACTTGAGGAAAACAACCCTTGGAAGGGAATAATGATGTGATCAATCAAGACAACACTTTTCCAGGCTACCGAGATACTGGAAATGTCAGCAAAGGCTTGAGAGCAAAGGCTGAACTAATGGGAAAAGGGTAAAAGAACCCCAAGAAAAACATGACCAAAGGTTAAAACAATTCCAAGAAGAACATAGGCAACTAACCTGTTGAAGCCTTCAGAAAAACAGTGGCCGCTGATTTACATAGGCCATTCAAGTTAATTGACCCGTGCACCTTCCACTCCTTTTTCGGCACCATATTGAGTGAATTGAGACCATGCAATCACAATTCCTTGGATTCTGTTCTTAACTTCAGGAGAGAAGTACAGCAGCTGAAGTACCTGTTACTGATGTGATACCCAGGAACACCGAGTTGACACATTTCTTTCTTGGCCAATCACAACAAGCAAGGCTAAGAGGATAAGACTGCCTTATTTCCATGACACTTTTCTTGTTTTACAGCCTGCTCTGATTCCGGTGAAACTTTTTCATTAGCTTCTCTCTAAAAGGAGAAAGTCCAATTACACCTCCCGCCCTACTGCTGCAAGTATACCATTTGGTTTGTGGAGCCGAAAAAATTGAATTGAAAGGTACGGAGCGCCCGGAGCTAAGAGGCGCTCGGGGCATCTTTCGGCAGAAGCCGCACTAAGAGAGCACTGTGAGCGGTACAATCGTCTTTGCGCGAAGAAGCCGCGTCTCCGCCTCCGGGAGCCGGAGAGAGCGGCAGCATCGGAAAGGTGAAGAAGGAAGCTGTAAAACACTGGGATTGTGTGCGCAGCTTGCCAACTGGTAGAAAACAGTACATTACCACTTTCCTGACCTTTGCAATCACATGAATATTCGATTGGAAGCTGTTTTGGACAACTTTTCTTTTCTTTATGCCAAACACTTGGCAGACCTCCGTGCAACGTCCAGAACACGATGGGAGATGTTTTCTGTGCTCCCGCAGGTTTTCCTTTCCAGACAGAGTGCAAGCGCTTTCTGCTAAGATGTAGACTACAAAAGACGCTAAAGACGAAGGTACGATGCTCTCCGGAGCTATGAGACGCTCCGGACTTCTTTCGGCAGAAGCCGCGCTAAGAGAGCACTGTGAGCGGTACAATCGTCTTTGCGCGAAGAAGCCGCTTCTTCGGCTCCGCGAGCCGGAGGGAGCGGCAGCATCGGAAAGGTGAAGAAGGAAGCTGTACAACACTGGGATTGTGTGCCCAACTTGCCAACTGATAGAAAACAGTACCTTACCACTTTCCTGACTCTTCCAATCACATGAACATTCGATAGGAAGTTATTTTCGAAGACTTTTCTTTCCTTCATGCCAAACACTTGGCAGACCTCCGTGCAACGTCCAGAACACGATGGGAGATGTTTTCTGTGCTCCCGCAGGTTTTCCTTTCCAGACAGAGTGCAAGCGCTTTCTGCTAAGATGTAGACTACAAAAGACGCTAAAGACGAAGGTACGATGCTCTCCGGAGCTAAGCGCCGCTCCCGGGCTTCTTTCGGCAGAAGCCGCGCTAAGAGAGCACTGTGAGCGGTACAATCGTCTTTGCGCGAAGAAACCGCTTCTTCGGCTCCGCGAGCCGGAGAGAGCGGCAGCATCGGAAAGGTGAAGAAGGAAGCTGTACAACACTGGGATTGTGTGCTCAACTTGCCAACTGATAGAAAACTGTACCTTACCATTCTCCTGACTTTTCCAATCACATGAATATTCGATTGGAAGCTGTTTTGGACAGCTTTTCTTTTCTTTATGCCAAACACTTGGCAGACCTCCGTGCAACGTCCAGAACACGATGGGAGATGTTTTCTGTGCTCCCGCAGGTTTTCCTTGCCAGACAGAGTGGAAAAGCTTTCTGCTAGGATGTAGACCACAAAAGACGCTAAAGACGAAGGTACGATGCTCTCCGGAGCTATGAGACGCTCCGGACTTCTTTCGGCAGAAGCCGCGCTAAGAGAGCACTGTGAGCGGTACAATCGTCTTTGCGCGAAGAAGCCGCATCTTCGGCTCCGCGAGCCGGAGGGAGCGGCAGCATCGGAAAGGTGAAGAAGGAAGCTGTACAACACTGGGATTGTGTGCCCAACTTGCCAACTGATAGAAAACAGTACCTTACCACTTTCCTGACTCTTCCAATCACATGAACATTCGATAGGAAGTTATTTTCGAAGACTTTTCTTTCCTTCATGCCAAACACTTGGCAGACCTCCGTGCAACGTCCAGAACACGATGGGAGATGTTTTCTGTGCTCCCGCAGGTTTTCCTTTCCAGACAGAGTGCAAGCGCTTTCTGCTAAGATGTAGACTACAAAAGACGCTAAAGACGAAGGTACGATGCTCTCCGGAGCTAAGCGCCGCTCCCGGGCTTCTTTCGGCAGAAGCCGCGCTAAGAGAGCACTGTGAGCGGTACAATCGTCTTTGCGCGAAGAAGCCGCTTCTACGGCTCCGGGAGCCTGAGAGAGCGGCAGCATCGAAAAGGTGAAGAAGGAAGCTGTACAACACTGGGATTGTGTGCGCAACTTGCCAACTGATAGAAAACAGTACCTCAACACTTTTCTGACTTTTCCAATCACATGAATATTCGATTGGAAGCTGTTTTGGACAGCTTTCCTTTTCTTTATGCCAAACACTTCGCAGACCTCCGTGCAACGTCCAGAACACGATGGGAGATGTTTTCTGTGCTCCCGCAGGTTTTCCTTGCCAGACATAGTGGAAAAGCTTTCTGCTAGGATTTAGAGCTCAAAAGACGCTAGAGACGAAGGTACGATGCTCTCCGGAGCTAAGCGCCACTCCCGGGCTTCTTTCGGCAGAAGCCACGCTAAGAGAGCACTGTGAGCGGTACAATCGTCTTTGCGCGAAGAAGCCGCCTCTTCGGCTCCGCGAGCCGGAGAGAGCGGCAGCATCGGAAAGGTGAAGAAGGAAGCTGTACAACACTGGGATTGTGTGCGCAACTTGCCAACTGATAGAAAACAGTACCTCAACACTTTTCTGACTTTTCCAATCACATGAATATTCGATTGGAAGCTGTTTTGGACAGCTTTCCTTTTCTTTATGCCAAACACTTCGCAGACCTCCGTGCAACGTCCAGAACACGATGGGAGATGTTTTCTGTGCTCCCGCAGGTTTTCCTTGCCAGACATAGTGGAAAAGCTTTCTCCTGAGATGTAGACTACAAAAGACGCTAAAGACGAAGGTACGATGCTCTCCGGAACTAAGCGCCGGTCCCGGGCCTCTTTCGGCAGAAGCCGCGCTAAGAGAGCACTGTGAGCGGTACAATCGTCTTTGCGCGAAGAAGCCGCTTCTTCGGCTCGGCGAGCCGGAGAGAGCGGCAGCATCGGAAAGGTGAAGAAGGAAGCTGTACAACACTGGGATTGTGTGCGCAGCTTGCCAACTGATAGAAAACAGTACCGAACAACTTTCCTGACCTTTCCAATCACATGAATATTCGGTAAGAAGCTGTTTTGGACAGCTTTTCTTTTCTTTATGCCAAACACTTGGCAGACCACCGTGCAACCTCCAGAACACGATGGGAGATGTTTCCTGTGCTCCCGCAGGCTTTCCTTGCCAGACAGAGTGGAAAAGCTTTCTGCTAGGATGTAGACGACAAAAGACGCTAAAGACGAAGGTACGATGCTCTCCGGAGCTAAGCGCCGCTCCCGGCCTTCTTTCGGCAGAAGCCGCGCTAAGAGAGCACTGTGAGCGGTACAATCGTCTTTGCACGAAGAAGCCGCTTCTTCAGCTCCGCGAGCCGGAAAGAGCGGCAGCATCGGAAAGGTGAAGAAGGAAGCTGTACAACACTGGGATTGTGTGCCCAACTTGCCAACTGATAGAAAACAGTACCTTACCACTTTTCTGACTTTCCTATCACATGAACATTCGATACGAAGTTATTTTGGACAACTTTTCTTCTTGTCAGACACTTGGCAGACCTCCGTGCAACGTCCAGAACACGATGGGAGATGTTTTCTGTGCTCGCGCAGGTTTAACTTGCCAGACAGAGTAGAAAAGCTTTCTACTTGGATGTAGAGCTCATAAGACGCTGAAGACGAAGGTACGATGCTCTCCGGAGCTAAGCGCCGCTTCCAGGCTTCTTTCGGCAGAAGCCGCGCTAAGAGAGCACTGTGAGCGGTACAATCGTCTTTGCGCGAAGAAGCCGCTTCTTCGGCTCCGCGAGCCGGAGAGAGCGGCAGCATCGGAAAGGTGAAGAAGGAAGCTGTACGACACTGGGATTGTGTGCGCAACTTGCCAACTGATAGAAAACAGTACCTTAACACTTTTCTGACTTTTCCAATCACATGAATATTCGATTGGAAGCTGTTTTGGACAGCTTTTTTTTCATTATGCCAAACACTTGGCAGACCACCGTGCAACGTCCAGAACACGATGGGAGGTGATTTCTGTGCTCCCGCAGGTTTTCCTTGCCAGACATAGTGGAAAAGCTTTCTGCTAGGATGTAGACCACAAAAGACGCTAAAGACGAAGGTACGATGCTCTCCGGAGCTAAGCGCCGCTCCCGGGCGTCTTTCGGCAGAAGCCGTGCTAAGAGAGCACTGTGTGCGGTACAATCATCATTGCGCGAAGAAACCGCTTCTTCGGCTCCGCGAGCCGGAGAGAGCGGCAGCATCGGAAAGGTGAAGAAGGAAGCTGTACAACACTGGGATTGTGTGCTCAACTTGCCAACTGATAGAAAACTGTACCTTACCATTCTCCTGACTTTTCCAATCACATGAATATTCGATTGGAAGCTGTTTTGGACAGCTTTCCTTTTCTTTATGCCAAACACTTCGCAGACCTCCGTGCAACGTCCAGAACACGATGGGAGATGTTTTCTGTGCTCCCGCAGGTTTTCCTTGCCAGACATAGTGGAAAAGCTTTCTCCTGAGATGTAGACTACAAAAGACGCTAAAGACGAAGGTACGATGCTCTCCGGAACTAAGCGCCGGTCCCGGGCCTCTTTCGGCAGAAGCCGCGCTAAGAGAGCACTGTGAGCGGTACAATCGTCTTTGCGCGAAGAAGCCGCTTCTTCGGCTCGGCGAGCCGGAGAGAGCGGCAGCATCGGAAAGGTGAAGAAGGAAGCTGTACAACACTGGGATTGTGTGCGCAGCTTGCCAACTGATAGAAAACAGTACCTAACAACTTTCCTGACCTTTCCAATCACATGAATATTCGGTAAGAAGCTGTTTTGGACAGCTTTTCTTTTCTTTATGCCAAACACTTGGCAGACCTCCGTGCAACGTCCAGAACACGACGGGAGATGTTTTCTGTTATCCCGCAGGTTTTCCTTTCCAGACAGAGTGGAAAAGCTTTCTGCTAGGATGTAGACCACAAAAGACGCTAAAGACGAAGGTACGATGCTCTCCGGAGCTAAGCGCCGCTCCCGGGCTTCTTTCGGCAGAAGCCGCGCTAAGAGAGCACTGTGAGCGGTACAATCGTCTTTGCACGAAGAAGCCGCTTCTTCAGCTCCGCGAGCCGGAAAGAGCGGCAGCATCGGAAAGGTGAAGAAGGAAGCTGTACAACACTGGGATTGTGTGCGCAACATGCCAACTGATAGAAAACAGTACCTTAACACTTTTCTGACTTTTCCAATCACATGAATATTCGATTGGAAGCTGTTTTGGACAGCTTTCTTTTCATTATGCCGAACACTTGGCAGACCACCGTGCAACCTCCAGAACACGATGGGAGATGTTTTCTGTGCTCCCGCAGGTTTTCCTTGCCAGACATAGTGGAAAAGCTTTCTGCTAGGATGTAGAGCTCAAAAGACGCTAGAGACGAAGGTACGATGCTCTCCGGAGCTAAGCGCCGCTCCCGGGCTTCTTTCGGCAGAAGCCGCGCTAAGAGAGCACTGTGAGCGGTACAATCGTCTTTGCGCGAAGAAGCCGCCTCTTCGGCTCCGCGAGCCGGAGAGAGCGGCAGCATCGGAAAGGTGAAGAAGGAAGCTGTACAACACTGGGATTGTGTGCGCAACTCGCCAACTGATAGAAAACAGTACCTCAACACTTTTCTGACTTTTCCAATCACCTGAATATTCGATTGGAAGCTGTTTGGGACAGCTTTTCTTTTCTTTATGCCAAACACTTGGCAGACCTCCGTGCAACGTCCAGAACACGATGGGAGATGTTTTCTGTGCTCCCGCAGGTTTTCCTTGCCAGACATAGTGGAAAAGCTTTCTCCTGGGATGTAGACTACAAAAGACGCTAAAGACGAAGGTACGATGCTCTCCGGAACTAAGCGCCGGTCCCGGGCCTCTTTCGGCAGAAGCCGCGCTAAGAGAGCACTGTGAGCGGTACAATCGTCTTTGCGCGAAGAAGCCGCTTCTTCGGCTCGGCGAGCCAGAGAGAGCGGCAGCATCGGAAAGGTGAAGAAGGAAGCTGTACAACACAGGGATTGTGTGCGCAGCTTGCCAACTGATAGAAAACAGTACCTAACAACTTTCCTGACCTTTCCAATCACATGAATATTCGGTAAGAAGCTGTTTTGGACAGCTTTTCTTTTCTTTATGCCAAAAACTTGGCAGACCTCCGTGCAACGTCCAGAACACGACGGGAGATGTTTTCTGTTATCCCGCAGGTTTTCCTTTCCAGACAGAGTGGAAAAGCTTTCTGCTAGGATGTAGACCACAAAAGACGCTAAAGACGAAGGTACGATGCTCTCCGGAGCTAAGCGCCGCTCCCGGGCTTCTTTCGGCAGAAGCCGCGCTAAGAGAGCACTGTGAGCGGTACAATCGTCTTTGCACGAAGAAGCCGCTTCTTAAGCTCCGCGAGCCGGAGAGAGCGGCAGCATCGGAAAGGTGAAGAAGGAAGCTGTACAACACTGGGATTGTGTGCCCAACTTGCCAACTGATAGAAAACAGTACCTTACCACTTTTCTGACTTTCCTATCACATGAACATTCGATACGAAGTTATTTTGGACAACTTTTCTTCTTGTCAGACACTTGGCAGACCTCCGTGCAACGTCCAGAACACGATGGGAGATGTTTTCTGTGCTCGCGCAGGTTTAACTTGCCAGACAGAGTAGAAAAGCTTTCTACTTGGATGTAGAGCTCATAAGACGCTGAAGACGAAGGTACGATGCTCTCCGGAGCTAAGCGCCGCTTCCAGGCTTCTTTCGGCAGAAGCCGCGCTAAGAGAGCACTGTGAGCGGTACAATCGTCTTTGCGCGAAGAAGCCGCTTCTTCGGCTCCGCGAGCCGGAGAGAGCGGCAGCATCGGAAAGGTGAAGAAGGAAGCTGTACGACACTGGGATTGTGTGCGCAACTTGCCAACTGATAGAAAACAGTACCTTAACACTTTTCTGACTTTTCCAATCACATGAATATTCGATTGGATGCTGTTTTGGACAGCTTTTTTTTCATTATGCCAAACACTTGGCAGACCACTGTGCAACCTCCAGAACACGATGGGAGATGTTTTCTGTGCTCCCGCAGGTTTTCCTTGCCAGAAATAGTGGAAAAGCTTTCTGCTAGGATGTAGACCACAAAAGACGCTAATGACGAAGGTATGATGCTCTCCGGAGCTAAGCGCCGCTCCCGGGCTTCTTTCGGCAGATGCCGCGCTAAGAGAGCACTGTGAGCGGTACAATCGTCTTTGCGCGAAGAAACCGCTTCTTCGGCTCCGCGAGCCGGAGAGAGTGGCAGCATCGGAAAGGGGAAGAAGGAAGCTGTACAACACTGGGATTGTGTGCGCAACATGCCAACTGATAGAAAACAGTACCTTAACACTTTTCTGACTTTTCCAATCACATGAATATTCGATTGGAAGCTGTTTTGGACAGCTTTCTTTTCATTATGCCGAACACTTGGCAGACCACCGTGCAACCTCCAGAACACGATGGGAGATGTTTTCTGTGCTCCCGCAGGTTTTCCTTGCCAGACATAGTGGAAAAGCTTTCTGCTAGGATGTAGAGCTCAAAAGACGCTAGAGACGAAGGTACGATGCTCTACGGAGCTAAGCGCCGCTCCCGGGCTTCTTTCGGCAGAAGCCGCGCTAAGAGAGCACTGTGAGCGGTACAATCGTCTTTGCGCGAAGAAGCCGCCTCTTCGGCTCCGCGAGCCGGAGAGAGCGGCAGCATCGGAAAGGTGAAGAAGGAAGCTGTACAACACTGGGATTGTGTGCGCAACTTGCCAACTGATAGAAAACAGTACCTCAACACTTTTCTGACTTTTCCAATCACATGAATATTCGATTGGAAGCTGTTTTGGACAGCTTTTCTTTTCTTTATGCCAAACACTTGGCAGACCTCCGTGCAACGTCCAGAACACGATGGGAGATGTTTTCTGTGCTCCCGCAGGTTTTCCTTGCCAGACATAGTGGAAAAGCTTTCTCCTGGGATGTAGACTACAAAAGATGCTAAAGACGAAGGTACGATGCTCTCCGGAACTAAGCGCCGGTCCCGGGCCTCTTTCGGCAGAAGCCGCGCTAAGAGAGCACTGTGAGCGGTACAATCGTCTTTGCGCGAAGAAGCCGCTTCTTCGGCTCGGCGAGCCGGAGAGAGCGGCAGCATCGGAAAGGTGAAGAAGGAAGCTGTACAACACTGGGATTGTGTGCGCAGCTTGCCAACTGATAGAAAACAGTACCTAACAACTTTCCTGACCTTTCCAATCACATGAATATTCGATTGGAAGCTGTTTTGGACAGCTTTTCTTTTCTTTATGCCAAACACTTGGCAGACCTCCGTGCAACGTCCAGAACACGACGGGAGATGTTTTCTGTTATCCCGCAGGTTTTCCTTTCCAGACAGAGTGGAAAAGCTTTCTGCTAGGATGTAGACCACAAAAGTCGCTAAAGACGAAGGTACGATGCTCTCCGGAGCTAAGCGCCGCTCCCGGGCTTCTTTCGGCAGAAGCCGCGCTAAGAGAGCACTGTGAGCGGTACAATCGTCTTTGCACGAAGAAGCCGCTTCTTCAGCTCCGCGAGCCGGAGAGAGCGGCAGCATCGGAAAGGTGAAGAAGGAAGCTGTACAACACTGGGATTGTGTGCGCAACTTGCCAACTGATAGAAAAAAGTACCTTACCACTTTTCTGACTTTGCTATCACATGAACATTCGATACGAAGTTATTTTGGACAACTTTTCTTCTTGTCAGACACTTGGCAGACCTCCGTGCAACGTCCAGAACACGATGGGAGATGTTTTCTGTGCTCGCGCAGGTTTAACTTGCCAGACAGAGTAGAAAAGCTTTCTACTTGGATGTAGAGCTCATAAGACGCTGAAGACGAAGGTACGATGCTCTCCGGAGCTAAGCGCCGCTTCCAGGCTTCTTTCGGCAGAAGCCGCGCTAAGAGAGCACTGTGAGCGGTACAATCGTCTTTGCGCGAAGAAGCCGCTTCTTCGGCTCCGCGAGCCGGAGAGAGCGGCAGCATCGGAAAGGTGAAGAAGGAAGCTGTACAACACTGGGATTGTGTGCGCAGCTTGCCAACTGATAGAAAACTGTACCTAACAACTTTCCTGACCTTTCCAATCACATGAATATTCGATTGGAAGCTGTTTTGGACAGCTTTTCTTTTCTTTATGCCAAACACTTGGCAGACCTCCGTGCAACGTCCAGAACACGACGGGAGATGTTTTCTGTTATCCCGCAGGTTTTCCTTTCCAGACAGAGTGGAAAAGCTTTCTGCTAGGATGTAGACCACAAAAGACGCTAAAGACGAAGGTACGATGCTCTCCGGAGCTAAGCGCCGCTCCCGGGCTTCTTTCGGCAGAAGCCGCGCTAAGAGAGCACTGTGAGCGGTACAATCATCATTGCGCGAAGAAACCGCTTTTTCGGCTCCCCGAGCCGGAGAGAGCGGCAGCATCGGAAAGGTGAAGAAGGAAGCTGTACAACACTGGGATTGTGTGCGCAGCTTGCCAACTGATAGAAAACAGTACCTAACAACTTTCCCGACCTTTCCAATCACATGAATATTCGATTGGAAGCTGTTTTGGACAGCTTTTCTTTTCTTTATTACAAACACTTGGCAGAACTCCGTGCAACGTCCAGAACACGATGGGAGATGTTTTCTGTGCTCCCGCAGGTTTTCCTTGCCAGACATAGTGGAAAAGCTTTCTGCTAGGATGTAGACAACAAAAGACGCTAAAGACGAAGGTACGATGCTCTCCGGAGCTAAGTGCCGCTCCCGGGCGTCTTTCGGCAGAAGCCGCGCTAAGAGAGCACTGTGAGCGGTACAATCGTCTTTGCGCGAAGAAGCCGCTTCTTCGGCTCCGCGAGCCGGAGAGAGTGGCAGCATCGGAAAGGTGAAGAAGGAAGCTGTACAACACTGGGATTGTGTGCGCAACATGCCAACTGATAGAAAACAGTACCTTAACACTTTTCTGACTTTTCCAATCACATGAATATTCGATTGGAAGCTGTTTTGGACAGCTTTCTTTTCATTATGCCGAACACTTGGCAGACCACCGTGCAACCTCCAGAACACGATGGGAGATGTTTTCTGTGCTCCCGCAGGTTTTCCTTGCCAGACATAGTGGAAAAGCTTTCTGCTAGGATGTAGAGCTCAAAAGACGCTAGAGACGAAGGTACGATGCTCTCCGGAGCTAAGCGCCGCTCCCGGGCTTCTTTCGGCAGAAGCCGCGCTAAGAGAGCACTGTGAGCGGTACAATCGTCTTTGCGCGAAGAAGCCGCCTCTTCGGCTCCGCGAGCCGGAGAGAGCGGCAGGATCGGAAAGGTGAAGAAGGAAGCTGTACAACACTGGGATTGTGTGCGCAACTTGCCAACTGATAGAAAACAGTACCTCAACACTTTTCTGACTTTTCCAATCACATGAATATTCGATTGGAAGCTGTTTTGGACAGCTTTTCTTTTCTTTATGCCAAACACTTGGCAGACCTCCGTGCAACGTCCAGAACACGATGGGAGATGTTTTCTGTGCTCCCGCAGGTTTTCCTTGCCAGACATAGTGGAAAAGCTTTCTCCTGGGATGTAGACTACAAAAGATGCTAAAGACGAAGGTACGATGCTCTCCGGAACTAAGCGCCGGTCCCGGGCCTCTTTCGGCAGAAGCCGCGCTAAGAGAGCACTGTGAGCGGTACAATCGTCTTTGCGCGAAGAAGCCGCTTCTTCGGCTCGGTGAGCCGGAGAGAGCGGCAGCATCGGAAAGGTGAAGAAGGAAGCTGTACAACACTGGGATTGTGTGCGCAGCTTGCCAACTGATAGAAAACAGTACCTAACAACTTTCCTGACCTTTCCAATCACATGAATATTCGATTGGAAGCTGTTTTGGACAGCTTTTCTTTTCTTTATGCCAAACACTTGGCAGACCTCCGTGCAACGTCCAGAACACGACGGGAGATGTTTTCTGTTATCCCGCAGGTTTTCCTTTCCAGACAGAGTGGAAAAGCTTTCTGCTAGGATGTAGACCACAAAAGACGCTAAAGACGAAGGTACGATGCTCTCCGGAGCTAAGCGCCGCTCCCGGGCTTCTTTCGGCAGAAGCCGCGCTAAGAGAGCACTGTGAGCGGTACAATCGTCTTTGCACGAAGAAGCCGCTTCTTCAGCTCCGCGAGCCGGAGAGAGCGGCAGCATCGGAAAGGTGAAGAAGGAAGCTGTACAACACTGGGATTGTGTGCCCAACTTGCCAACTGATAGAAAACAGTACCTTACCACTTTCCTGACCTTTCCAATCACATGAATATTCGATTGGAAGCTGTTTTGGACAGCTTTTTTTTCATTATGCCAAACATTTGGCAGACCACCGTGCAACCTCCAGAACACGATGGGAGATGTTTTCTGTGCTCCCGCAGGTTTTCCTTGCCAGACATAGTGGAAAAGCTTTCTGCTAGGATGTAGACCACAAAAGACGCTAAAGACGAAGGTACGATACTCTCCGGAGCTAAGCGCCGCTCCCGGGCGTCTTTCGGCAGAAGCCGCGCTAAGAGAGCACTGTGAGCGGTACAATCATCATTGCGCGACGAAACCGCTTATTCGGCTCCACGAGCCAGAGAGAGCGGCAGCATCGGAAAGGTGAAGAAGGAAGCTGTACAACACTGGGATTGTGTGCGCAGCTAGCCAACTGATAGAAAACAGTACCTAACAACTTTCCTGACCTTTCCAATCACATGAATATTCGATTGGAAGCTGTTTTGGACAGCTTTTCTTTTCTTTATGCCAAACACTTGGCAGACCTCCGTGCAACGTCCAGAAAACGACGGGAGATGTTTTCTGTTATCCCGCAGGTTTTCCTTTCCAGACAGAGTGGAAAAGCTTTCTGCTAGGATGTAGACCACAAAAGACGCTAAAGACGAAGGTACGATGCTCTCCGGAGCTAAGAGCCGGTAGCGCGCTTCTTTCGGCAGAAGCCGCGCTAAGAGAGCACTGTGAGCGGTAAAATCATCATTGCGCGAAGAAACCGCTTATTCGCCTCCCCGAGCCGGAGAGAGCGGCAGCATCGGAAAGGTGAAGAAGGAAGCTGTACAACACTGGGATTGTGTGCGCAGCTTGCCAACTGATAGAAAACAGTACCTAACAACTTTCCTGACCTTTCCAATCACATGAATATTCGATTGGAATCTGTTTTGGATAGCTTTTCTTTTCTTTATTACAAACACTTGGCAGACCTCCGTGCAACGTCCAGAACACGATGGGAGATGTTTTCTGTGCTCCCGCAGGTTTTCCTTGCCAGACATAGTGGAAAAGCTTTCTGCTAGGATGTAGACCACAAAAGACGCTAAAGACGAAGGTACGATGCTCTCCGGAGCTAAGCGCCGCTCCCGGGCTTCTTTCGGCAGAAGCCGCGCTAAGAGAGCACTGTGAGCGGTACAATCGTCTTTGCGCGAAGAAGCCGCTTCTTCGGCTCCGCGAGCCGGAGAGAGCGGCAGCTTCGGAAAGGTGAAGAAGGAAGCTGTACAACACTGGGATTGTGTGCGCAACTTGCCAACTGATAGAAAACAGTACCTTAACACTTTTCTGACTTTTCCAATCACATGAATATTCGATTGGAAGCTGTTTTGGACAGCTTTTTTTTCATTATGCCAAACACTTCGCAGACCACCGTGCAACCTTCAGAACACGATGGGAGATGTTTTCTGTGCTCGCGCAGGTTTTCCTTGCCAGACATAGTGGAAAAGCTTTCTGCTAGGATGTAGACCACAAAAGACGCTAAAGACGAAGGTACGATGCTCTCCGGAGCTAAGCGCCGCTCCCGGGCGTTTTTCGGCAGAAGCCGTGCTAAGAGAGCACTGTGAGCGGTACAATCGTCTTTGCGCGAAGAAGCCGCTTCTTCGGCTCCGGGAGCCGGAGAGAGCGGCAGCATCGGAAAGGTGAAGAAGGAAGCTGTACAACACTGGGATTGTGTGCTCAACTTGCCAACTGATAGAAAACTGTGCCTTACCACTTTTCTGACTTTTCCAATCACATGAATATTCGATTCCAAGCTGTTTTGGACAGCTTTTTTTTCATTGTGCCAAACACTTGGCGGACCTCCGTGCAACCTCCAGAACACGATGGGAGATGTTTTCTGTGCTCCCGCAGGTTTTCCTTGCCAGACATAGTGGAAAAGCTTTCTGCTAGGATGTAGACAACAAAAGACGCTAAAGACGAAGGTACGATGCTCTCGGGAGCTAAGCGCCTCTCCCGGGCTCCTTTCGGCAGAAGCCGCGCTAAGAGAGCACTGTGAGCGGTACAATCGTCTTTGCGCGAAGAAGCCGCTTCTTCGGCTCCGAGAGCCGGAGAGAGCGGCAGCATCGGAAAGGTGAAGAAGGAAGCTGTACAACACTGGGATTGTGTGCTCAACTTGCCAACTGATAGAAAACTGTACCTTACGATTCTCCTGACTTTTCCAATCACATGAATATTCGATTGGAAGCTGTTTTGGACAGCTTTTCTTTTCTTTATGCCAAACACTTGGCAGACCTCCGTGCAACGTCCAGAACACGATGGGAGATGTTTTCTGTGCTCCCGCAGGTTTTCCTTGCCAGACATAGTGGAAAAGCTTTCTGCTAGGATGTAGACCACAAAAGACGCTAAAGACGAAGGTACGATGCTCTCCGGAGCTAAGCGCTGCTCCCGGGCGTCTTTCGGCAGAAGCCGCGCTAAGAGAGCACTGTGAGCGGTACAATCGTCTTTGCGCGAAGAAGCCGCTTCTTCGGCTCCGCGAGCCGGAGAGAGCGGCAGCATCGGAAAGGTGAAGAAGGAAGCTGTACAACACTGGGATTGAGTGCGCAACTTGCCAACTGATAGAAAACAGTACCTTAACACTTTTCTGCCTTTTCCAATCACATGAATATTCGATTGGAAGCTGTTTTGGACAGCTTTTTTTTCATTGTGCCAAACACTTGGCGGACCTCCGTGCAACCTCCAGAACACGATGGGAGATGTTTTCTGTGCTCCCGCAGGTTTTCCTTGCCAGACAGAGTGGAAAAGCTTTCTGCTAGGATGTAGACAACAAAAGACGCTAAAGACGAAGGTACGATGCTCTCCGGAGCTAAGCGCCGCTCCCGGGCGTCTTTCGGCAGAAGCCGCGCTAAGAGAGCACTGTGAGAGGTACAATCATCATTGCGCGAAGAAACCGCTTCTTCGGCTCCGCGAGCCGGAGAGAGCGGCAGCATCGGAAAGGTGAAGAAGGAAGCTGTACAACACTGGGATTGTGTGCGCAGCTTGCCAACTGATACAAAACAGTACCTAACAACTTTCCTGACCTTTCCAATCACATGAATATTCGATTGGAAGCTGTTTTGGACAGCTTTTCTTTTCTTTATGACAAACACTTGGCAGACCTCCGTGCAACGTCCAGAACACGATGGGAGATGTTTTCTGTGCTCCCACAGGTTTTCCTTGCCAGACATAGTGGAAAAGCTTTCTGCTAGGATGTAGAGCTCACAAGACGCTAGAGACGAAGGTACGATGCTCTCCGGAGCTAAGCGCCTCTCCCGGGCTCCTTTCGGCAGAAGCCGCTCGAAGAGAGCACTGTGAGCGGTACAATCGTCTTTGCGCGAAGAAGCCGCCTCTTCGGCTCCGCGAGCCGGAGAGAGCGGCAGCATCGGAAAGGTGAAGAAGGAAGCTGTACAACACTGGGATTGTGTGCGCAGCTTGCCAACTGATAGATAACAGTACCTTACCACTTTTCTGACTTTTCCAATCACATGAATATTCGATTGGAAGCTGTTTTGGACAGCTTATTTTTCATTATGCCAAACACTTGGCAGACACCGTGCAACGTCCAGAACACGATGGGACATGTTTTCTGTGCTCCTGCAGGTTTTCCTTGCCAGACATAGTGGAAAAGCTTTCTGCTAGGATGTAGACCACAAAAGACGCTAAAGACGAAGGTACGATGCTCTCCGGAGCTAAGCGCCTCTCCCGGGCTTCTTTTGGCAGAAGCCGCTCTAAGAGAGCACTGTGAGCGGTACAATCGTCTTTGCGCGAAAAAGCCGCTTCTTCGGCTCCGGGAGCCTGAGAGAGCGGCAGCATCGAAAAGGTGAAGAAGGAAGCTGTACAACACTGGGATTGTGTGCTCAACTTGCCAACTGATAGAAAACAGTACCTTACCATTCTCCTGACTTTTCCAATCACATGAACATTCGACTGGAAGCTGTTTTGGACAGCTTTTCTTTTCTTTATGCCAAACACTTGGCAGACCTCCGTGCAACGTCCAGAACACGATGGGAGATGTTTTCTGTGCTCGCGCAGGATTTCCTTTCCAGATATAGTGGAAAAGCTTTCTGTTAGGGTGTAGACCACAAAGGACGCTAAAGACGAAGGTACGATGCTCTCCGGAGCTAAGCGCCGCTCCCGGGCTTCTTTCGGCAGAAGCCGCGCTAAGAGAGCACTGTGAGCGGTACAATAGTCTTTGCGCGAAGAAGCCGCTTCTTCGGCTCCGCGAGCCGGAGAGAGCGGCAGCATCGGAAAGGTGAAGAAGGAAGCTGTACAACACTGGGATTGTGTGTGCAGCTTGCACACTGATAGAAAACATTACCTTACCGCTTTTCTGACTTTTCCAATCACATGAATATTCGATTGGAAGCTGTTTTGGACAGCTTTTTTTTCATTATGCCAAACACTTGGCAGACCACCGTGCAACCTCCAGAACACGATGGGAGGTGTTTTCTGTGCTCCCGCAGGTTTTCGTTGCCAGACATAGTGGAAAAGCTTTCTGCTAGGATGTAGACCACAAAAGACGCTAAAGACGAAGGTACGATGCTCTCCGGAGCTAAGCGCCGCTCCCGGGCTCCTTTCGGCAGAAGCCGCGCTAAGAGAGCACTGTGAGCGGTACAATCGTCTTTGCGCGAAGAAGCCGCTTCTTCGGCTCCGCGAGCCGGAGAGAGCGGCAGCATCGGAAAGGTGAAGAAGGAAGCTGTACAACACTGGGATTGTGTGCTTAACTTGCCAACTGATAGAAAACACTACCTTACCATTCTCCTGACCTTTCCAATCACATGAATATTCGATTGGAAGCTGTTTTTGACAGCTTTTCTTTTCTATATGCCAAACACTTGGCAGACCTCCGTGCAACGTCCAGAACACGATGGGAAATGTTTTCTGTGCTCCCGCAGGTTTTCCTTGCCAGACATAGTGTAAAAGCTTTCTGCTAGGATGAAGACCACAAAATACGCTAAAGACGAAGCTACGATGCTCTCCGGAGCTAAGCGCCTCTCCCGGGCTCCTTTCGGCAGGATCCGCGCTAAGAGAGCACTGTGAGCGGTACAATCGTCTTTGTGCGAAAAGCCGCTTCTTCGGCTCCGCGAGCCGGAGAGAGCGGCAGCATCGGAAAGGTGAAGAAGGAAGCTGTACAACACTGGGATTGTGTGCGCAGCTTGCCAACTGATAGAAAACAGTACCTTACCATTCTCCTGACTTTTCCAATCACATGAACATTCGACTGGAAGCTGTTTTGGACAGCTTTTCTTTTCTTTATGCCAAACACTTGGCAGACCTCCGTGCAACCTCCAGAACACGATGGGAGATGTTTTCTGTGCTCCCGCAGGTTTTCCTTGCCAGACATAGTGGAAAAGCTTTCTGCTAGGATGTAGACTACAAAAGACGCTAAAGACGAAGGTACGATGCTCTCCGGAGCTAAATCCGGTAGCGGGCCTCTTTCGGCAGAAGCCACGCTAAGAGAGCACTGTGAGCGGTACAATCGTCTTTGCGCGAAGAAGCCGCTTCTTCGGCTCCGGGAGCCAGAGAGAGCGGCAGCATCGGAAAGGTGAAGAAGGAATCTGTACAACACTGGGATTGTGTGCGCACTTGCCAACTGATAGAAAACACTACCTAACAACTTTCCTGACCTTTGCAATCACATGAATATTCGATTGGAAGCTGTTTTGGACAGCTTTTCTTTTCTTTATTTTCAAATACTTGGCAGACCTCCGTGCAACGTCCAGAACACGATGGGAGATGTTTTCTGTGCTCCCGCAGGTTTTCCTTGCCAGACATAGTGGAAAAGCTTCCTGCTAGGTTGTAGACCACAAAAGACGCTAAAGACGAAGTTACGATGCTCTCCGGAGCTAAGAGCCGGTAGCGGGCTTCATTGGGCAGAAGCCGCGCTAAGAGAGCACTGTGAGCGGTACAATCGTCTTTGCGCGAAGAAGCCGCTTCTTCGGCTCCGCGAGCCGGAGAGAGCGGCAGCATCGGAAAGGTGAAGAAGGAAGCTGTACAACACTGGGATTGTGTGCGCAGCTTGCCAACTGATAGAAAACAGTACCTAACAACTTTCCTGACCTTTGCAATCACATGAATATTCGATTGGAAGCTGTTTTGGACAGCTTTTCTTTTCTTTATGCCAAATACTTGGCAGACACCGTGCAACGTCCAGAACACGATGGGAGATGTTTTCTGTGCTCCCGCAGGTTTTCCTTGCCAGACATAGTGGAAAAGCTTTCTACTAGGATGAAGACCACAAAAGACGCTGAAGACAAAGGTACGATGCTCTCCGGAGCTAAGCGCCGCTCCCGGGCTCCTTTCGGCAGAAGCCGCGCTAAGAGAGCACTGTGAGCGGTACAATCGTCTTTGCGCGAAGAAGCCGCTTCTTCGGCTCCGGGAGCCGGAGAGAGCGGCAGCATCGGAAAGGTGAAGAAGGAAGCTGTACAACACTGGGATTGTGTGCTCAACTTGCCAACTGATAGAAAACTGTACCTTACCACTTTCCTGACCTTTCCAATCACATAAATATTCGATTGGAAGCTGTTTTGGACAGCTTTTCTTTTCTTTATGCCAAACACTTGGCAGACCTCCGTGCAACGTCCAGAACACGATGGGAGATGTTTTCTGTGCTCCCGCAGGTTTTCCTTGCCAGACATAGTGGAAATGCTTTCTGCTAGGATGTAGATCTCAAAAGACTCTAGAGACGAAGGTGCGATGCTCTCCGGAGCTAAGCGCCGCTCCCGGGCTTCTTTCGGCAGAAGCCGCGCTAAGAGAGCACTGTGAGCGGTACAATCGTCTTTGCGCGAAGAAGCCGCCTCTTCGGCTCCGCGAGCCGGAGACAGCGGCAGCATCGGAAAGGTGAAGAAGGAAGCTGTACAACACTGGGATTGTGTGCTCAACTTGCCAACTGATAGAAAACTGTACCTTTACCATTCTCCTGACTTTTCCAATCACATGAATATTCGATAAGAAGCTGTTTTGGACAGCTTTTCTTTTCTTTATGCCAAACACTTGGCAGACCTCCGTGCAACGTTCAGAACACGATGGGAGATGTTTTCTGTGCTCCCGCAGGTTTTCCTTGCCAGACATAGTGGAAAAGCTTTCTGCTAGGATGTAGACCACAAAAGACGCTAAAGACGAAGGTACGATGGTCTCCGGAGCTAAAAGCCGGTAGCGGGCTTCTTTCGGCAGAAGCCACGCTAAGAGAGCACTGTGAGCGGTACAATCATCATTGCGCGAAGAAACGCCTTATTCGGCTCCGCGAGCCGGAGAGAGCGGCAGCATCGGAAAGGTGAAGAAGGAAGCTGTACAACACTGGGATTGTGTGCGCAGCTTGCCAACTGATACAAAACAGTACCTAACAACTTTCCTGACCTTTCCAATCACATGAATATTCGATTGGAAGCTGTTTTGGACAGCTTTTCTTTTCTTTATGCCAAACACTTGGCAGACCTCCGTGCAACGTCCAGAACACGATGGGAGATGTTTTCTGTGCTCCCGCAGGTTTTCCTTGCCAGACAGAGTGGAAAAGCTTTCTGCTAGTATGTAGACCACAAAAGACGCTAAAGACGAAGGTACGATGCTCTCCGGAGCTAAGCGCCGCTCCCGGGCTTATTTCGGCAGAAGCCACGCTAAGAGAGCACTGTGAGCGGTACAATCGTCTTTGCGTGAAGAAGCCGCTTCTTCGGCTCCGCGAGCCGGAGAGTGCGGCAGCATCGGAAAGGTGAAGAAGGAAGCTGTACAACACTGGGATTGTGTGCGCACTTGCCAACTGATAGAAAACACTACCTAACAACTTTCCTGACCTTTGCAATCACATGAATATTCGATTGGAAGCTGTTTTGGACAGCTTTTCTTTTCTTTATGCCAAATACTTGGCAGACCTCCGTGCAAATTTCAGAACACGATGGGAGATGTTTTCTGTGCTCCCGCAGGTTTTCCTTGCCAGACATAGTGGAAAAGCTTTCTACTAGGATGAAGACCACAAAAGACGCTAAAGACGAAGGTAGATGCTCTCCGGAGCTAAGCGCCGCTCCCGGGCGTCTTTCGGCAGAAGCCGCGCTAAGAGAGCACTGTGAGCGGTACAATCGTCTTTGCGCGAAGAAGCCGCTTCTTCGGCTCCGCGAGCCGGAGAGAGCGGCAGCATCGGAAAGGTGAAGAAGGAAGCTGTACAACACTGGGATTGTGTGCCCAACTTGCCAACTGATAGAAAACAGTACCTTACCATTCTCCTGACTTTTCCAATCACATGAATATTCGATTGGAAGCTGTTTTGGACAGCTTTTTTTCATTATGCCAAACACTTGGCAGACCTCCGTGCAACGTCCAGAACACGATGGGAGATGTTTTCTGTGCTCCCGCAGGTTTTCCTTGCCAGACATAGTGGAAAAGCTTCCTGCTAGGTTGTAGACCACAAAAGACGCTAAAGACGAAGGTACGATGCTCTCCGGAGCTAAGAGCCGGTAGCGGGCTTCATTGGGCAGAAGCCGCGCTAAGAGAGCACTGTGAGCGGTACAATCGTCTTTGCGCGAAGAAGCCGCTTCTTCGGCTCCGGGAGCCGGAGAGAGCGGCAGCATCGGAAAGGTGAAGAAGGAAGCTGTACAACACTGGGATTGTGTGCGCAGCTTGCCAACTGATAGAAAACTGTACCTTACCACTTTCCTGACCTTTCCAATCACATGAATATTCGATTGGAAGCTGTTTTGGACAGCTTTTCTTTTCTTTATGCCAAACACTTGGCAGACCTCCGTGCAACGTCCAGAACACGATGGGAGATGTTTTCTGTGCTCCCGCAGGTTTTCCTTGCCAGACAGAGTGGAAAAGCTTTCTGCTAGGATGTAGACCACAAAAGACGCTAAAGTTGAACGTACGATGCTCTCCGGAGCTAAGCGCCGCTCCCGGGCTTCTTTCGTCAGAAGCCGCGCTAAGAGAGCACTGTGAGCGGTACAATCGTCTCTGCGCGAAGAAACCACTTCTTCGGCTCCGCGAGCCGGAGAGAGCGGCAGCATCGGAAAGGTGAAGAAGGAAGCTGTACAACACTGGGATTGTGTGCTTAACATGCCTACTGATAGAAAACAGTACCTTACCATTCTCCTGATTTTTCCAATCACATGAATATTCGATAAGAAGCTGTTTTGGACAGCTTTTCTTTTCTTTATGCCAAACACTTGGCAGACCTCCGTGCAACCTCCAGAACACGATGGGAGATGTTTTCTGTGCTCCCGCAGGTTTTCCTTGCCAGACAGAGTGGAAAAGCTTTCTGCTAGGATGTAGACCACAAAAGACGCTAAAGTTGAACGTACGATGCTCTCCGGAACTAAGCACGGGTCCCGGGCCTCTTTCGGCAGAAGCCGCGCTAAGAGAGCACTGTGAGCGGTACAATCGTCTTTGTGCGAAGAAGCCGCTTCTTCGGCTCCGCGAGGCGGAGAGAGCGGCAGCATCGGAAAGGTGAAGAAGGAAGCTGTACAACACTGGGATTGTGTGCGCAACTTGCCAACTGATAGAAAACAGTACCTTAACACTTTTCTGACTTTTCCAATCACATGAATATTCGATTGGAAGCTGTTTTGGACAGCTTTTGTTTTCTTTATGCCAAACACTTGGCAGACATCCGTGCAACGTCCAGAACACGATGGGAGATGTTTTCTGTGCTCCTGCAGGTTTTCCTTGCCAGACAGAGTGGAAAAGCTTTCTGCTAGGATGTAGACCACAAAAGACGCTAAAGACGAAGGTACGATGGTCTCCGGAACTAAAAGCAGGTAGCGGGCTTCTTTCGGCAGAAGCCGCGCTAAGAGAGCACTGTGAACGGTACAATCATCATTGCGCGAAGAAACGGCTTATTCGGCTCCCCGAGCCGGAGAGAGCGGCAGCATCGGAAAGGTGAAGAAGGAAGCTGTACAACACTGGGATTGTGTGCGCAGCTTGCCAACTGATATAAAACTGTACCTTACCACTTTCCTGACCTTTCCTATCACATGAATATTCGATTGGAAGCTGATTTGGACAGCTTTTCTTTTCTTTATGCCAAACACTTGGCAGACCTCCGTGCAACGTCCAGAACACGATGGGAGATGTTTTCTGTGCTCCCGCAGGTTTTCCTTGCCAGACAGAGTGGAAAAGCTTTCTGCTAGTATGTAGACCACAAAAGACGCTAAAGACGAAGCTACGATGCTCTCGGGAGCTAAGCGCCGCTCCCAGGCTTCTTTCGGCAGAAGCCGCGCTAAGAGAGCACTGTGAGCGGTACAATCATCATTGCGCGAAGAAGCCGCTTCTTCGGCTCCGCGAGCCGGAGAGAGCGGCAGCATCGGAAAGGTGAAGAAGGAAGCTGTCCAACACTGGGATTGTGTGCGCAGCTTGCCAACTGATAGGAAACAGTACCTAACAACTTTCCTGACCTTTGCAATCACATGAATATTCGATTGGAAGCTGTTTTGGACAGCTTTTCTTTTCTTTATGCCAAATACTTGGCAGACCTCCGTGCAACGTCCAGAACACGATGGGAGATGTTTTCTGTGCTCACGCAGGTTTTCCTTTCCAGACAGAGTGGAAAAGCTTTCTGCTAGGATGTAGACCACAAAAGACGCTAAAGACGAAGGTACGATGCTCTCCGGAGCTAAGCGCAGCTCCCGGACTTCTTTCGGCAGAAGCCGCGCTAAGAGAGCACTGTGAGCGGTACAATCGTCTTTGCGCGAAGAAGCCGCCTCTTCGGCTCCGCGAGCCGGAGACAGCGGCAGCATCGGAAAGGTGAAGAAGGAAGCTGTACAACACTGGGATTGTGTGCGCAGCTTGCCAATTGATAGAGAACAGTACCTTACCATTCTCCTGACTTTTCCAATGACATGAATATTCGATTGGAAGCTGTTTTAGACAGCTTTTTTTTCATTAAGCCAAACACTTGGCAGACCACCGTGCAACGTCCAGAACACGATGGGAGATGTTTTCTGTGCTCCCGCAGGTTTTCCTTGCCAGACAGAGTGGAAAAGCTTACTGCTAGGATGTAGACCACAAAAGACGCTAAAGACGAAGGTACGATGGTCTCCGGAACTAAAAGCCGGTAGCGGGCTTCTTTCGGCAGAAGCCGCGCTAAGAGAGCACTGTGAGCGGTACAATCATCATTGCGCGAAGAAACGGCTTATTCGGCTCCGGGAGCCGGAGAGAGCGGCAGCATCGGAAAGGGGAAGAAGGAAGCTGTACAACACTGGGATTGTGTGCGCAGCCTGCCAACTGATAGAAAACAGTACCTTACCACTTTCCTGACCTTTCCAATCACATGAATATTCGATTGGAAGCTGTTTTGGACAGCTTTTCTTTTCTTTATGCCAAATACTTGGCAGACCTCCGTGCAACGTCCAGAACACGATGGGAGATGTTTTCTGTGCTCCCGCAGGTTTTCCTTGCCAGACAGAGTGGAAAAGCTTTCTGCTAGTATGTAGACCACAAAAGACGCTAAAGACGAAGGTACGATGCTCTCCGGAGCTAAGCGCCGCTCCCGGGCTTATTTCGGCAGAAGCCACGCTAAGAGAGCACTGTGAGCGGTACAATCGTCTTTGCGCGAAGAAGCCCCTTCTTCGGCTCTGCGAGCCGGAGAGAGCGGCAGCATCGGAAAGGTGAAGAAGGAAGCTGTAAAACACTGGGATTGTGTGCTCAACTTGCCAACTGATTGAAAACAGTACCATACAACTTTTCTGACTTTTCCAATCACATGAATATTCGATTCGAAGCTGTTTTGGACAGCTTTTTTTTCATTATGCCAAACACTTGGCGGACCTCCGTGCAACCTCCAGAACACGATGGGAGATGTTTTCTGTGCTCCCGCAGGTTTTCCTTGCCAGACATAGTGGAAAAGCTTTCTGCTAGGATGTAGACCACAAAAGACGCTAAAGACGAAGGTACGATGCTCTCGGGAGCTAAGCACCTCTCCCGGGCTCCTTTAGGCAGAAGCCGCGCTAAGAGAGCACTGTGAGCGGTACAATCGTCTTTGCGTGAAGAAGCCGCTTCTTCGGCTCCGCGAGCCGGAGAGTGCGGCAGCATCGGAAAGGTGAAGAAGGAAGCTGTACAACACTGGGATTGTGTGCGCACTTGCCAACTGATAGAAAACACTACCTAACAACTTTCCTGACCTTTGCAATCACATGAATATTCGATTGGAAGCTGTTTTGGACAGCTTTTCTTTTCTTTATGCCAAATACTTGGCAGACCTCCGTGCAACGTCCAGAACACGATGGGAGATGTTTTCTGTGCTCCCGCAGGTTTTCCTTGCCAGACAGAGTGGAAAAGCTTTCTGCTAGGATGTAGACCACAAAAGACGCTAAAGACGAAGGTACGATGCTCTCCGGAGCTAAGCGCCGCTCCCGGGCTTCTTTCGGCAGAAGCCGCGCTAAGAGAGCACTGTGAGCGGTACAATCGTCTTTGCGTGAAGAAGCCGCTTCTTCGGCTCCGGGAGCCGGAGAGAGCGGCAGCATCGGAAAGGTGAAGAAGGAAGCTGTACAACACTGGGATTGTGTGCTCAACATGCCAACTGATAGAAAACTGTACCTTACCATTCTCCTGACATTTCCAATCACATGAATATTCGATTGGAAGCTGTTTTGGACAGCTTTTCTTTTCTTTATGCCAAACACTTGGCAGACCTCTGTGCAACGTCCAGAACACGATGGGAGATGTTTTCTGTGCTCCCGCAGGTTTTCCTTGCCAGACAGAGTGGAAAAGCTTTCTGCTAGGATGTAGACCACAAAAGACGCTAAAGACGAAGGTACGATGCTCTCCGGAGCTAAGCGCCGCTCCCGGGCTTCTTTCGGCAGAAGCCGCGCTAAGAGAGCACTGTGAGCGGTACAATCGTCTTTGCGCGAAGAAGCCGCTTCTTCGGCTCCGGGAGCCAGAGAGAGCGGCAGCATCGGAAAGGTGAAGAAGGAAGCTGTACAACACTGGGATTGTGTGCGCACTTGCCAACTGATAGAAAACACTACCTAACAACTTTCCTGACCTTTGCAATCACATGAATATTCGATTGGAAGCTGTTTTGGACAGCTTTTCTTTTCTTTATGCCAAATACTTGGCAGACCTCCGTGCAAATTTCAGAACACGATGGGAGATGTTTTCTGTGCTCCCGCAGGTTTTCCTTGCCAGACATAGTGGAAAAGCTTTCTACTAGGATGAAGACCACAAAAGACGCTAAAGACGAAGGTAGATGCTCTCCGGAGCTAAGCGCCGCTCCCGGGCGTCTTTCGGCAGAAGCCGCGCTAAGAGAGCACTGTGAGCGGTACAATCGTCTTTGCGCGAAGAAGCCGCTTCTTCGGCTCCGCGAGCCGGAGAGAGCGGCAGCATCGGAAAGGTGAAGAAGGAAGCTGTACAACACTGGGATTGTGTGCCCAACTTGCCAACTGATAGAAAACAGTACCTTACCATTCTCCTGACTTTTCCAATCACATGAATATTCGATTGGAAGCTGTTTTGGACAGCTTTTTTTCATTATGCCAAACACTTGGCAGACCTCCGTGCAACGTCCAGAACACGATGGGAGATGTTTTCTGTGCTCCCGCAGGTTTTCCTTGCCGGACATAGTGGAAAAGCTTCCTGCTAGGTTGTAGACCACAAAAGACGCTAAAGACGAAGGTACGATGCTCTCCGGAGCTAAGCGCCGCTCCCGGGCTTCTTTCGTCAGAAGCCGCGCTAAGAGAGCACTGTGAGCGGTACAATCGTCTCTGCGCGAAGAAACCACTTCTTCGGCTCCGCGAGCCGGAGAGAGCGGCAGCATCGGAAAGGTGAAGAAGGAAGCTGTACAACACTGGGATTGTGTGCTTAACATGCCTACTGATAGAAAACAGTACCTTACCATTCTCCTGATTTTTCCAATCACATGAATATTCGATAAGAAGCTGTTTTGGACAGCTTTTCTTTTCTTTATGCCAAACACTTGGCAGACCTCCGTGCAACGTCCAGAACACGATGGGAGATGTTTTCTGTGCTCACGCAGGTTTTCCTTGCCAGACAGATTGGAAAAGCTTTCTGCTAGGATGTAGAGCTCAAAAGACACTAAAGACGAAGGTACGATGCTCTCGGGAGCTAAGCGCCTCTCCCGGGCTCCTTTCGGCAGAAGCCGCGCTAAGAGAGCACTGTGAGCGGTACAATCGTCTTTGCGCGAAGAAGCCGCTTCTTCGGCTCCGCGAGCCGGAGAGAGCGGCAGCATCGAAAAGGTGAAGAAGGAAGCTGTACAACACTGGGATTGTGTGCCCAACTTGCCAACTGATAGAAAACAGTACCTTACGATTCTCCTGACTTTTCCAATCACATGAATATTCGATTGGAAGCTGTTTTTGACAGCTTTTCTTTTCTTTATGCCAAACACTTGGCAGACCTCCGTGCAACGTCCAGAACACGATGGGAGATGTTTTCTGTGCTCCCGCAGGTTTTCCTTGCCAGACAGATTGGAAAAGCTTTCTCCTGGGATGTAGACTACAAAAGACGCTAAAGACGAAGTTACGATGCTCTCCGGAACTAAGCACGGGTCCCGGGCCTCTTTCGGCAGAAGCCGCGCTAAGAGAGCACTGTGAGCGGTACAATCGTCTTTGTGCGAAGAAGCCGCTTCTTCGGCTCCGCGAGGCGGAGAGAGCGGCAGCATCGGAAAGGTGAAGAAGGAAGCTGTACAACACTGGGATTGTGTGCGCAACTTGCCAACTGATAGGAAACAGTACCTAACAACTTTCCTGACCTTTGCAATCACATGAATATTCGATTGGAAGCTGTTTTGGACAGCTTTTCTTTTCTTTATGCCAAATACTTGGCAGACCTCCGTGCAACGTCCAGAACACGATGGGAGATGTTTTCTGTGCTCACGCAGGTTTTCCTTACCAGACAGAGTGGAAAAGCTTTCTGCTAGGATGTAGACCACAAAAGACGCTAAAGACGAAGGTACGATGCTCTCCGGAGCTAAGCGCAGCTCCCGGACTTCTTTCGGCAGAAGCCGCGCTAAGAGAGCACTGTGAGCGGTACAATCGTCTTTGCGCGAAGAAGCCGCCTCTTCGGCTCCGCGAGCCGGAGACAGCGGCAGCATCGGAAAGGTGAAGAAGGAAGCTGTACAACACTGGGATTGTGTGCGCAGCTTGCCAATTGATAGAGAACAGTACCTTACCATTCTCCTGACTTTTCCAATGACATGAATATTCGAATGGAAGCTGTTTTAGACAGCTTTTTTTTCATTAAGCCAAACACTTGGCAGACCACCGTGCAACGTCCAGAACACGATGGGAGATGTTTTCTGTGCTCCCGCAGGTTTTCCTTGCCAGACAGAGTGGAAAAGCTTACTGCTAGGATGTAGACCACAAAAGACGCTAAAGACGAAGGTACGATGGTCTCCGGAACTAAAAGCCGGTAGCGGGCTTCTTTCGGCAGAAGCCGCGCTAAGAGAGCACTGTGAGCGGTACAATCATCATTGCGCGAAGAAACGGCTTATTCGGCTCCGGGAGCCGGAGAGAGCGGCAGCATCGGAAAGGGGAAGAAGGAAGCTGTACAACACTGGGATTGTGTGCGCAGCCTGCCAACTGATAGAAAACAGTACCTTACCACTTTCCTGACCTTTCCAATCACATGAATATTCGATTGGAAGCTGTTTTGGACAGCTTTTCTTTTCTTTATGCCAAACACTTGGCAGACCTCCGTGCAACGTCCAGAACACGATGGGAGATGTTTTCTGTGCTCCCGCAGGTTTTCCTTGCCAGACAGAGTGGAAAAGCTTTCTGCTAGTATGTAGACCACAAAAGACGCTAAAGACGAAGGTACGATGCTCTCCGGAGCTAAGCGCCGCTCCCGGGCTTATTTCGGCAGAAGCCACGCTAAGAGAGCACTGTGAGCGGTACAATCGTCTTTGCGCGAAGAAGCCGCTTCTTCGGCTCCGCGAGCCGGAGAGAGCGGCAGCATCGGAAAGGTGAAGAAGGAAGCTGTAAAACACTGGGATTGTGTGCTCAACTTGCCAACTGATTGAAAACAGTACCATACAACTTTTCTGACTTTTCCAATCACATGAATATTCGATTCGAAGCTGTTTTGGACAGCTTTTTTTTCATTATGCCAAACACTTGGCGGACCTCCGTGCAACCTCCAGAACACGATGGGAGATGTTTTCTGTGCTCCCGCAGGTTTTCCTTGCCAGACATAGTGGAAAAGCTTTCTGCTAGGATGTAGACCACAAAAGACGCTAAAGACGAAGGTACGATGCTCTCGGGAGCTAAGCACCTCTCCCGGGCTCCTTTAGGCAGAAGCCGCGCTAAGAGAGCACTGTGAGCGGTACAATCGTCTTTGCGTGAAGAAGCCGCTTCTTCGGCTCCGCGAGCCGGAGAGTGCGGCAGCATCGGAAAGGTGAAGAAGGAAGCTGTACAACACTGGGATTGTGTGCGCACTTGCCAACTGATAGAAAACACTACCTAACAACTTTCCTGACCTTTGCAATCACATGAATATTCGATTGGAAGCTGTTTTGGACAGCTTTTCTTTTCTTTATGCCAAATACTTGGCAGACCTCCGTGCAAATTTCAGAACACGATGGGAGATGTTTTCTGTGCTCCCGCAGGTTTTCCTTGCCAGACATAGTGGAAAAGCTTTCTACTAGGATGAAGACCACAAAAGACGCTAAAGACGAAGGTAGATGCTCTCCGGAGCTAAGCGCCGCTCCCGGGCGTCTTTCGGCAGAAGCCGCGCTAAGAGAGCACTGTGAGCGGTACAATCGTCTTTGCGCGAAGAAGCCGCTTCTTCGGCTCCGCGAGCCGGAGAGAGCGGCAGCATCGGAAAGGTGAAGAAGGAAGCTGTACAACACTGGGATTGTGTGCCCAACTTGCCAACTGATAGAAAACAGTACCTTACCATTCTCCTGACTTTTCCAATCACATGAATATTCGATTGGAAGCTGTTTTGGACAGCTTTTTTTCATTATGCCAAACACTTGGCAGACCTCCGTGCAACGTCCAGAACACGATGGGAGATGTTTTCTGTGCTCCCGCAGGTTTTCCTTGCCGGACATAGTGGAAAAGCTTCCTGCTAGGTTGTAGACCACAAAAGACGCTAAAGACGAAGGTACGATGCTCTCCGGAGCTAAGCGCCGCTCCCGGGCTTCTTTCGTCAGAAGCCGCGCTAAGAGAGCACTGTGAGCGGTACAATCGTCTCTGCGCGAAGAAACCACTTCTTCGGCTCCGCGAGCCGGAGAGAGCGGCAGCATCGGAAAGGTGAAGAAGGAAGCTGTACAACACTGGGATTGTGTGCTTAACATGCCTACTGATAGAAAACAGTACCTTACCATTCTCCTGATTTTTCCAATCACATGAATATTCGATAAGAAGCTGTTTTGGACAGCTTTTCTTTTCTTTATGCCAAACACTTGGCAGACCTCCGTGCAACGTCCAGAACACGATGGGAGATGTTTTCTGTGCTCACGCAGGTTTTCCTTGCCAGACAGATTGGAAAAGCTTTCTGCTAGGATGTAGAGCTCAAAAGACACTAAAGACGAAGGTACGATGCTCTCGGGAGCTAAGCGCCTCTCCCGGGCTCCTTTCGGCAGAAGCCGCGCTAAGAGAGCACTGTGAGCGGTACAATCGTCTTTGCGCGAAGAAGCCGCTTCTTCGGCTCCGCGAGCCGGAGAGAGCGGCAGCATCGAAAAGGTGAAGAAGGAAGCTGTACAACACTGGGATTGTGTGCCCAACTTGCCAACTGATAGAAAACAGTACCTTACGATTCTCCTGACTTTTCCAATCACATGAATATTCGATTGGAAGCTGTTTTTGACAGCTTTTCTTTTCTTTATGCCAAACACTTGGCAGACCTCCGTGCAACGTCCAGAACACGATGGGAGATGTTTTCTGTGCTCCCGCAGGTTTTCCTTGCCAGACAGATTGGAAAAGCTTTCTCCTGGGATGTAGACTACAAAAGACGCTAAAGACGAAGTTACGATGCTCTCCGGAACTAAGCACGGGTCCCGGGCCTCTTTCGGCAGAAGCCGCGCTAAGAGAGCACTGTGAGCGGTACAATCGTCTTTGTGCGAAGAAGCCGCTTCTTCGGCTCCGCGAGGCGGAGAGAGCGGCAGCATCGGAAAGGTGAAGAAGGAAGCTGTACAACACTGGGATTGTGTGCGCAACTTGCCAACTGATAGGAAACAGTACCTAACAACTTTCCTGACCTTTGCAATCACATGAATATTCGATTGGAAGCTGTTTTGGACAGCTTTTCTTTTCTTTATGCCAAATACTTGGCAGACCTCCGTGCAACGTCCAGAACACGATGGGAGATGTTTTCTGTGCTCACGCAGGTTTTCCTTACCAGACAGAGTGGAAAAGCTTTCTGCTAGGATGTAGACCACAAAAGACGCTAAAGACGAAGGTACGATGCTCTCCGGAGCTAAGCGCAGCTCCCGGACTTCTTTCGGCAGAAGCCGCGCTAAGAGAGCACTGTGAGCGGTACAATCGTCTTTGCGCGAAGAAGCCGCCTCTTCGGCTCCGCGAGCCGGAGACAGCGGCAGCATCGGAAAGGTGAAGAAGGAAGCTGTACAACACTGGGATTGTGTGCGCAGCTTGCCAATTGATAGAGAACAGTACCTTACCATTCTCCTGACTTTTCCAATGACATGAATATTCGAATGGAAGCTGTTTTAGACAGCTTTTTTTTCATTAAGCCAAACACTTGGCAGACCACCGTGCAACGTCCAGAACACGATGGGAGATGTTTTCTGTGCTCCCGCAGGTTTTCCTTGCCAGACAGAGTGGAAAAGCTTACTGCTAGGATGTAGACCACAAAAGACGCTAAAGACGAAGGTACGATGGTCTCCGGAACTAAAAGCCGGTAGCGGGCTTCTTTCGGCAGAAGCCGCGCTAAGAGAGCACTGTGAGCGGTACAATCATCATTGCGCGAAGAAACGGCTTATTCGGCTCCGGGAGCCGGAGAGAGCGGCAGCATCGGAAAGGGGAAGAAGGAAGCTGTACAACACTGGGATTGTGTGCGCAGCCTGCCAACTGATAGAAAACAGTACCTTACCACTTTCCTGACCTTTCCAATCACATGAATATTCGATTGGAAGCTGTTTTGGACAGCTTTTCTTTTCTTTATGCCAAACACTTGGCAGACCTCCGTGCAACGTCCAGAACACGATGGGAGATGTTTTCTGTGCTCCCGCAGGTTTTCCTTGCCAGACAGAGTGGAAAAGCTTTCTGCTAGTATGTAGACCACAAAAGACGCTAAAGACGAAGGTACGATGCTCTCCGGAGCTAAGCGCCGCTCCCGGGCTTATTTCGGCAGAAGCCACGCTAAGAGAGCACTGTGAGCGGTACAATCGTCTTTGCGCGAAGAAGCCGCTTCTTCGGCTCCGCGAGCCGGAGAGAGCGGCAGCATCGGAAAGGTGAAGAAGGAAGCTGTAAAACACTGGGATTGTGTGCTCAACTTGCCAACTGATTGAAAACAGTACCATACAACTTTTCTGACTTTTCCAATCACATGAATATTCGATTCGAAGCTGTTTTGGACAGCTTTTTTTTCATTATGCCAAACACTTGGCGGACCTCCGTGCAACCTCCAGAACACGATGGGAGATGTTTTCTGTGCTCCCGCAGGTTTTCCTTGCCAGACATAGTGGAAAAGCTTTCTGCTAGGATGTAGACCACAAAAGACGCTAAAGACGAAGGTACGATGCTCTCGGGAGCTAAGCACCTCTCCCGGGCTCCTTTAGGCAGAAGCCGCGCTAAGAGAGCACTGTGAGCGGTACAATCGTCTTTGCGTGAAGAAGCCGCTTCTTCGGCTCCGCGAGCCGGAGAGTACGGCAGCATCGGAAAGGTGAAGAAGGAAGCTGTACAACACTGGGATTGTGTGCGCACTTGCCAACTGATAGAAAACACTACCTAACAACTTTCCTGACCTTTGCAATCACATGAATATTCGATTGGAAGCTGTTTTGGACAGCTTTTCTTTTCTTTATGCCAAATACTTGGCAGACCTCCGTGCAACGTCCAGAACACGATGGGAGATGTTTTCTGTGCTCCCGCAGGTTTTCCTTGCCAGACAGAGTGGAAAAGCTTTCTGCTAGGATGTAGACCACAAAAGACGCTAAAGACGAAGGTACGATGCTCTCCGGAGCTAAGCGCCGCTCCCGGGCTTCTTTCGGCAGAAGCCGCGCTAAGAGAGCACTGTGAGCGGTACAATCGTCTTTGCGTGAAGAAGCCGCTTCTTCGGCTCCGGGAGCCGGAGAGAGCGGCAGCATCGGAAAGGTGAAGAAGGAAGCTGTACAACACTGGGATTGTGTGCCCAACTTGCCAACTGATAGAAAACAGTACCTTACCATTCTCCTGACATTTCCAATCACATGAATATTCGATTGGAAGCTGTTTTGGACAGCTTTTCTTTTCTTTATGCCAAACACTTGGCAGACCTCCGTGCAACGTCCAGAACACGATGGGAGATGTTTTCTGTGCTCGCGCAGGTTTTCCTTGCCAGACAGAGTGGAAAAGCTTTCTGCTAGGATGTAGACCACAAAAGACGCTAAAGACGAAGGTACGATGCTCTCCGGAGCTAAGCGCCGCTCCCGGGCTTCTTTCGGCAGAAGCCGCGCTAAGAGAGCACTGTGAGCGGTACAATCGTCTTTGCGCGAAGAAGCCGCTTCTTCGGCTCCGGGAGCCAGAGAGAGCGGCAGCATCGGAAAGGTGAAGAAGGAAGCTGTACAACACTGGGATTGTGTGCGCACTTGCCAACTGATAGAAAACACTACCTAACAACTTTCCTGACCTTTGCAATCACATGAATATTCGATTGGAAGCTGTTTTGGACAGCTTTTCTTTTCTTTATGCCAAATACTTGGCAGACCTCCGTGCAAATTTCAGAACACGATGGGAGATGTTTTCTGTGCTCCCGCAGGTTTTCCTTGCCAGACATAGTGGAAAAGCTTTCTACTAGGATGAAGACCACAAAAGACGCTAAAGACGAAGGTAGATGCTCTCCGGAGCTAAGCGCCGCTCCCGGGCGTCTTTCGGCAGAAGCCGCGCTAAGAGAGCACTGTGAGCGGTACAATCGTCTTTGCGCGAAGAAGCCGCTTCTTCGGCTCCGCGAGCCGGAGAGAGCGGCAGCATCGGAAAGGTGAAGAAGGAAGCTGTACAACACTGGGATTGTGTGCCCAACTTGCCAACTGATAGAAAACAGTACCTTACCATTCTCCTGACTTTTCCAATCACATGAATATTCGATTGGAAGCTGTTTTGGACAGCTTTTTTTCATTATGCCAAACACTTGGCAGACCTCCGTGCAACGTCCAGAACACGATGGGAGATGTTTTCTGTGCTCCCGCAGGTTTTCCTTGCCAGACATAGTGGAAAAGCTTCCTGCTAGGTTGTAGACCACAAAAGACGCTAAAGACGAAGGTACGATGCTCTCCGGAGCTAAGAGCCGGTAGCGGGCTTCATTGGGCAGAAGCCGCGCTAAGAGAGCACTGTGAGCGGTACAATCGTCTTTGCGCGAAGAAGCCGCTTCTTCGGCTCCGCGAGCCGGAGAGAGCGGCAGCATCGGAAAGGTGAAGAAGGAAGCTGTACAACACTGGGATTGTGTGCGCAGCTTGCCAACTGATAGAAAACTGTACCTTACCACTTTCCTGACCTTTCCAATCACATGAATATTCGATTGGAAGCTGTTTTGGACAGCTTTTCTTTTCTTTATGCCAAACACTTGGCAGACCTCCGTGCAACGTCCAGAACACGATGGGAGATGTTTTCTGTGCTCCCGCAGGTTTTCCTTGCCAGACAGAGTGGAAAAGCTTTCTGCTAGGATGTAGACCACAAAAGACGCTAAATTTGAACGTACGATGCTCTCCGGAGCTAAGCGCCGCTCCCGGGCTTCTTTCGTCAGAAGCCGCGCTAAGAGAGCACTGTGAGCGGTACAATCGTCTCTGCGCGAAGAAACCACTTCTTCGGCTCCGCGAGCCGGAGAGAGCGGCAGCATCGGAAAGGTGAAGAAGGAAGCTGTACAACACTGGGATTGTGTGCTTAACATGCCTACTGATAGAAAACAGTACCTTACCATTCTCCTGATTTTTCCAATCACATGAATATTCGATAAGAAGCTGTTTTGGACAGCTTTTCTTTTCTTTATGCCAAACACTTGGCAGACCTCCGTGCAACGTCCAGAACACGATGGGAGATGTTTTCTGTGCTCACGCAGGTTTTCCTTGCCAGACAGATTGGAAAAGCTTTCTGCTAGGATGTAGAGCTCAAAAGACACTAAAGACGAAGGTACGATGCTCTCGGGAGCTAAGCGCCTCTCCCGGGCTCCTTTCGGCAGAAGCCGCGCTAAGAGAGCACTGTGAGCGGTACAATCGTCTTTGCGCGAAGAAGCCGCTTCTTCGGCTCCGCGAGCCGGAGAGAGCGGCAGCATCGAAAAGGTGAAGAAGGAAGCTGTACAACACTGGGATTGTGTGCCCAACTTGCCAACTGATAGAAAACAGTACCTTACGATTCTCCTGACTTTTCCAATCACATGAATATTCGATTGGAAGCTGTTTTTGACAGCTTTTCTTTTCTTTATGCCAAACACTTGGCAGACCTCCGTGCAACGTCCAGAACACGATGGGAGATGTTTTCTGTGCTCCCGCAGGTTTTCCTTGCCAGACAGATTGGAAAAGCTTTCTCCTGGGATGTAGACTACAAAAGACGCTAAAGACGAAGTTACGATGCTCTCCGGAACTAAGCACGGGTCCCGGGCCTCTTTCGGCAGAAGCCGCGCTAAGAGAGCACTGTGAGCGGTACAATCGTCTTTGTGCGAAGAAGCCGCTTCTTCGGCTCCGCGAGGCGGAGAGAGCGGCAGCATCGGAAAGGTGAAGAAGGAAGCTGTACAACACTGGGATTGTGTGCGCAACTTGCCAACTGATAGGAAACAGTACCTAACAACTTTCCTGACCTTTGCAATCACATGAATATTCGATTGGAAGCTGTTTTGGACAGCTTTTCTTTTCTTTATGCCAAATACTTGGCAGACCTCCGTGCAACGTCCAGAACACGATGGGAGATGTTTTCTGTGCTCACGCAGGTTTTCCTTGCCAGACAGAGTGGAAAAGCTTTCTGCTAGGATGTAGACCACAAAAGACGCTAAAGACGAAGGTACGATGCTCTCCGGAGCTAAGCGCAGCTCCCGGACTTCTTTCGGCAGAAGCCGCGCTAAGAGAGCACTGTGAGCGGTACAATCGTCTTTGCGCGAAGAAGCCGCCTCTTCGGCTCCGCGAGCCGGAGACAGCGGCAGCATCGGAAAGGTGAAGAAGGAAGCTGTACAACACTGGGATTGTGTGCGCAGCTTGCCAATTGATAGAGAACAGTACCTTACCATTCTCCTGACTTTTCCAATGACATGAATATTCGATTGGAAGCTGTTTTAGACAGCTTTTTTTTCATTAAGCCAAACACTTGGCAGACCACCGTGCAACGTCCAGAACACGATGGGAGATGTTTTCTGTGCTCCCGCAGGTTTTCCTTGCCAGACAGAGTGGAAAAGCTTACTGCTAGGATGTAGACCACAAAAGACGCTAAAGACGAAGGTACGATGGTCTCCGGAACTAAAAGCCGGTAGCGGGCTTCTTTCGGCAGAAGCCGCGCTAAGAGAGCACTGTGAGCGGTACAATCATCATTGCGCGAAGAAACGGCTTATTCGGCTCCGGGAGCCGGAGAGAGCGGCAGCATCGGAAAGGGGAAGAAGGAAGCTGTACAACACTGGGATTGTGTGCGCAGCCTGCCAACTGATAGAAAACAGTACCTTACCACTTTCCTGACCTTTCCAATCACATGAATATTCGATTGGAAGCTGTTTTGGACAGCTTTTCTTTTCTTTATGCCAAACACTTGGCAGACCTCCGTGCAACGTCCAGAACACGATGGGAGATGTTTTCTGTGCTCCCGCAGGTTTTCCTTGCCAGACAGAGTGGAAAAGCTTTCTGCTAGTATGTAGACCACAAAAGACGCTAAAGACGAAGGTACGATGCTCTCCGGAGCTAAGCGCCGCTCCCGGGCTTATTTCGGCAGAAGCCACGCTAAGAGAGCACTGTGAGCGGTACAATCGTCTTTGCGCGAAGAAGCCCCTTCTTCGGCTCTGCGAGCCGGAGAGAGCGGCAGCATCGGAAAGGTGAAGAAGGAAGCTGTAAAACACTGGGATTGTGTGCTCAACTTGCCAACTGATTGAAAACAGTACCATACAACTTTTCTGACTTTTCCAATCACATGAATATTCGATTCGAAGCTGTTTTGGACAGCTTTTTTTTCATTATGCCAAACACTTGGCGGACCTCCGTGCAACCTCCAGAACACGATGGGAGATGTTTTCTGTGCTCCCGCAGGTTTTCCTTGCCAGACATAGTGGAAAAGCTTTCTGCTAGGATGTAGACCACAAAAGACGCTAAAGACGAAGGTACGATGCTCTCGGGAGCTAAGCACCTCTCCCGGGCTCCTTTAGGCAGAAGCCGCGCTAAGAGAGCACTGTGAGCGGTACAATCGTCTTTGCGTGAAGAAGCCGCTTCTTCGGCTCCGCGAGCCGGAGAGTGCGGCAGCATCGGAAAGGTGAAGAAGGAAGCTGTACAACACTGGGATTGTGTGCGCACTTGCCAACTGATAGAAAACACTACCTAACAACTTTCCTGACCTTTGCAATCACATGAATATTCGATTGGAAGCTGTTTTGGACAGCTTTTCTTTTCTTTATGCCAAATACTTGGCAGACCTCCGTGCAACGTCCAGAACACGATGGGAGATGTTTTCTGTGCTCCCGCAGGTTTTCCTTGCCAGACAGAGTGGAAAAGCTTTCTGCTAGGATGTAGACCACAAAAGACGCTAAAGACGAAGGTACGATGCTCTCCGGAGCTAAGCGCCGCTCCCGGGCTTCTTTCGGCAGAAGCCGCGCTAAGAGAGCACTGTGAGCGGTACAATCGTCTTTGCGTGAAGAAGCCGCTTCTTCGGCTCCGGGAGCCGGAGAGAGCGGCAGCATCGGAAAGGTGAAGAAGGAAGCTGTACAACACTGGGATTGTGTGCTCAACATGCCAACTGATAGAAAACTGTACCTTACCATTCTCCTGACATTTCCAATCACATGAATATTCGATTGGAAGCTGTTTTGGACAGCTTTTCTTTTCTTTATGCCAAACACTTGGCAGACCTCCGTGCAACGTCCAGAACACGATGGGAGATGTTTTCTGTGCTCCCGCAGGTTTTCCTTGCCAGACAGAGTGGAAAAGCTTTCTGCTAGGATGTAGACCACAAAAGACGCTAAAGACGAAGGTACGATGCTCTCCGGAGCTAAGCGCCGCTCCCGGGCTTCTTTCGGCAGAAGCCGCGCTAAGAGAGCACTGTGAGCGGTACAATCGTCTTTGCGCGAAGAAGCCGCTTCTTCGGCTCCGGGAGCCAGAGAGAGCGGCAGCATCGGAAAGGTGAAGAAGGAAGCTGTACAACACTGGGATTGTGTGCCCAACTTGCCAACTGATAGAAAACAGTACCTTACCATTCTCCTGACTTTTCCAATCACATGAATATTCGATTGGAAGCTGTTTTGGACAGCTTTTCTTTTCTTTATGCCAAACACTTGGCAGACCTCCGTGCAACGTCCAGAACACGATGGGAGATGTTTTCTGTGCTCCCGCAGGTTTTCCTTGCCAGACATAGTGGAAAAGCTTCCTGCTAGGTTGTAGACCACAAAAGACGCTAAAGACGAAGGTACGATGCTCTCCGGAGCTAAGAGCCGGTAGCGGGCTTCATTGGGCAGAAGCCGCGCTAAGAGAGCACTGTGAGCGGTACAATCGTCTTTGCGCGAAGAAGCCGCTTCTTCGGCTCCGGGAGCCGGAGAGAGCGGCAGCATCGGAAAGGTGAAGAAGGAAGCTGTACAACACTGGGATTGTGTGCGCAGCTTGCCAACTGATAGAAAACTGTACCTTACCACTTTCCTGACCTTTCCAATCACATGAATATTCGATTGGAAGCTGTTTTGGACAGCTTTTCTTTTCTTTATGCCAAACACTTGGCAGACCTCCGTGCAACGTCCAGAACACGATGGGAGATGTTTTCTGTGCTCCCGCAGGTTTTCCTTGCCAGACTGAGTGGAAAAGCTTTCTGCTAGGATGTAGACCACAAAAGACGCTAAAGTTGAACGTACGATGCTCTCCGGAGCTAAGCGCCGCTCCCGGGCTTCTTTCGTCAGAAGCCGCGCTAAGAGAGCACTGTGAGCGGTACAATCGTCTCTGCGCGAAGAAACCACTTCTTCGGCTCCGCGAGCCGGAGAGAGCGGCAGCATCGGAAAGGTGAAGAAGGAAGCTGTACAACACTGGGATTGTGTGCCCAACTTGCCAACTGATAGAAAACAGTAGCTTACCACTTTTCTGAATTTCCTATCACATGAACATTCGATTCGAAGTTTCTTTGGACGGCTTTTCTTTTCTTTATGCCAAACACTTGGCAGACCTCCGTGCAACGTCCAGAACACGATGGGAGATGTTTTCTGTGCTCGCGCAGGTTTTCCTTGCCAGACATAGTGGAAAAGCTTTCTGCTAGGATGTAGACCACAAAAGACGCTAAAGACGAAGGTACGATGCTCTCCGGATCTAAGCGCCGCTCCCGGGCCTCTTTCGGCAGAAGCCGCGCTAAGAGAGCAATGTGAGAGGTAAAATCGTCTTTGCGCAAAGAAGCCGCTTCTTCGGCTCCGGGAGCCGGAGAGAGCGGCAGCATCGGAAAGGTGAAGAAGGAAGCTGTACAACACTGGGATTGTGTGCGCAGCTTGCCAACTGAAAGAAAACTGTACCTTACCACTTTCCTGACCTTTCCAATCACATGAATATTCGATTGGAAGCTGTTTTGGACAGCTTTTCTTTTCTTTATGCCAAACACATGGCAGACCTCCGTGCAACATCCAGAAAACGATGGGAGATGCTTTCTGTGATCCCGCAGGTTTTCCTTGCCAGACATAGTGGAAAAGCTTTCTGCTAGGATGTAGAATACAAAAGACGCTAAAGACGAAGGTACGATGCTCTCCGGAGCTAAGCGCCGCTCCCGGGCTCCTTTCGGCAGAAGCCGCGCTAAGAGAGCACTGTGAGCGGTACAATCGTCTTTGCGCGAAGAAGCCGCTTCTACGGCTCCGGGAGCCTGAGAGAGCGGCAGCATCGAAAAGGTGAAGAAGGAAGCTGTACAACACTGGGATTGTGTGCTTAACATGCCTACTGATAGAAAACAGTACCTTACCATTCTCCTGATTTTTCCAATCACATGAATATTCGATAAGAAGCTGTTTTGGACAGCTTTTCTTTTCTTTATGCCAAACACTTGGCAGACCTCCGTGCAACGTCCAGAACACGATGGGAGATGTTTTCTGTGCTCACGCAGGTTTTCCTTGCCAGACAGATTGGAAAAGCTTTCTGCTAGGATGTAGAGCTCAAAAGACACTAAAGACGAAGGTACGATGCTCTCGGGAGCTAAGCGCCTCTCCCGGGCTCCTTTCGGCAGAAGCCGCGCTAAGAGAGCACTGTGAGCGGTACAATCGTCTTTGCGCGAAGAAGCCGCTTCTTCGGCTCCGCGAGCCGGAGAGAGCGGCAGCATCGAAAAGGTGAAGAAGGAAGCTGTACAACACTGGGATTGTGTGCCCAACTTGCCAACTGATAGAAAACAGTACCTTACGATTCTCCTGACTTTTCCAATCACATGAATATTCGATTGGAAGCTGGTTTTGACAGCTTTTCTTTTCTTTATGCCAAACACTTGGCAGACCTCCGTGCAACGTCCAGAACACGATGGGAGATGTTTTCTGTGCTCCCGCAGGTTTTCCTTGCCAGACAGATTGGAAAAGCTTTCTCCTGGGATGTAGACTACAAAAGACGCTAAAGACGAAGTTACGATGCTCTCCGGAACTAAGCACGGGTCCCGGGCCTCTTTCGGCAGAAGCCGCGCTAAGAGAGCACTGTGAGCGGTACAATCGTCTTTGTGCGAAGAAGCCGCTTCTTCGGCTCCGCGAGGCGGAGAGAGCGGCAGCATCGGAAAGGTGAAGAAGGAAGCTGTACAACACTGGGATTGTGTGCGCAACTTGCCAACTGATAGGAAACAGTACCTAACAACTTTCCTGACCTTTGCAATCACATGAATATTCGATTGGAAGCTGTTTTGGACAGCTTTTCTTTTCTTTATGCCAAATACTTGGCAGACCTCCGTGCAACGTCCAGAACACGATGGGAGATGTTTTCTGTGCTCCCGCAGGTTTTCCTTGCCAGACAGAGTGGAAAAGCTTTCTGCTAGGATGTAGACCACAAAAGACGCTAAAGACGAAGGTACGATGCTCTCCGGAGCTAAGCGCAGCTCCCGGACTTCTTTCGGCAGAAGCCGCGCTAAGAGAGCACTGTGAGCGGTACAATCGTCTTTGCGCGAAGAAGCCGCCTCTTCGGCTCCGCGAGCCGGAGAGAGCGGCAGCATCGGAAAGGTGAAGAAGGAAGCTGTACAACACTGGGATTGTGTGCGCAGCTTGCCAATTGATAGAGAACAGTACCTTACCATTCTCCTGACTTTTCCAATGACATGAATATTCGATTGGAAGCTGTTTTAGACAGCTTTTTTTTCATTAAGCCAAACACTTGGCAGACCACCGTGCAACGTCCAGAACACGATGGGAGATGTTTTCTGTGCTCCCGCAGGTTTTCCTTGCCAGACAGAGTGGAAAAGCTTACTGCTAGGATGTAGACCACAAAAGACGCTAAAGACGAAGGTACGATGGTCTCCGGAACTAAAAGCCGGTAGCGGGCTTCTTTCGGCAGAAGCCGCGCTAAGAGAGCACTGTGAGCGGTACAATCATCATTGCGCGAAGAAACGGCTTATTCGGCTCCGGGAGCCGGAGAGAGCGGCAGCATCGGAAAGGGGAAGAAGGAAGCTGTACAACACTGGGATTGTGTGCGCAGCCTGCCAACTGATAGAAAACAGTACCTTACCACTTTCCTGACCTTTCCAATCACATGAATATTCGATTGGAAGCTGTTTTGGACAGCTTTTCTTTTCTTTATGCCAAACACTTGGCAGACCTCCGTGCAACGTCCAGAACACGATGGGAGATGTTTTCTGTGCTCCCGCAGGTTTTCCTTGCCAGACAGAGTGGAAAAGCTTTCTGCTAGTATGTAGACCACAAAAGACGCTAAAGACGAAGGTACGATGCTCTCCGGAGCTAAGCGCCGCTCCCGGGCTTATTTCGGCAGAAGCCACGCTAAGAGAGCACTGTGAGCGGTACAATCGTCTTTGCGCGAAGAAGCCCCTTCTTCGGCTCTGCGAGCCGGAGAGAGCGGCAGCATCGGAAAGGTGAAGAAGGAAGCTGTAAAACACTGGGATTGTGTGCTCAACTTGCCAACTGATTGAAAACAGTACCATACAACTTTTCTGACTTTTCCAATCACATGAATATTCGATTCGAAGCTGTTTTGGACAGCTTTTTTTTCATTATGCCAAACACTTGGCGGACCTCCGTGCAACCTCCAGAACACGATGGGAGATGTTTTCTGTGCTCCCGCAGGTTTTCCTTGCCAGACATAGTGGAAAAGCTTTCTGCTAGGATGTAGACCACAAAAGACGCTAAAGACGAAGGTACGATGCTCTCGGGAGCTAAGCACCTCTCCCGGGCTCCTTTAGGCAGAAGCCGCGCTAAGAGAGCACTGTGAGCGGTACAATCGTCTTTGCGTGAAGAAGCCGCTTCTTCGGCTCCGCGAGCCGGAGAGTGCGGCAGCATCGGAAAGGTGAAGAAGGAAGCTGTACAACACTGGGATTGTGTGCGCACTTGCCAACTGATAGAAAACACTACCTAACAACTTTCCTGACCTTTGCAATCACATGAATATTCGATTGGAAGCTGTTTTGGACAGCTTTTCTTTTCTTTATGCCAAATACTTGGCAGACCTCCGTGAAACGTCCAGAACACGATGGGAGATGTTTTCTGTGCTCCCGCAGGTTTTCCTTGCCAGACAGAGTGGAAAAGCTTTCTGCTAGGATGTAGACCACAAAAGACGCTAAAGACGAAGGTACGATGCTCTCCGGAGCTAAGCGCCGCTCCCGGGCTTCTTTCGGCAGAAGCCGCGCTAAGAGAGCACTGTGAGCGGTACAATCGTCTTTGCGTGAAGAAGCCGCTTCTTCGGCTCCGGGAGCCGGAGAGAGCGGCAGCATCGGAAAGGTGAAGAAGGAAGCTGTACAACACTGGGATTTTGTGCTCAACATGCCAACTGATAGAAAACTGTACCTTACCATTCTCCTGACATTTCCAATCACATGAATATTCGATTGGAAGCTGTTTTGGACAGCTTTTCTTTTCTTTATGCCAAACACTTGGCAGACCTCCGTGCAACGTCCAGAACACGATGGGAGATGTTTTCTGTGCTCCCGCAGGTTTTCCTTGCCAGACAGAGTGGAAAAGCTTTCTGCTAGGATGTAGACCACAAAAGACGCTAAAGACGAAGGTACGATGCTCTCCGGAGCTAAGCGCCGCTCCCGGGCTTCTTTCGGCAGAAGCCGCGCTAAGAGAGCACTGTGAGCGGTACAATCGTCTTTGCGCGAAGAAGCCGCTTCTTCGGCTCCGGGAGCCAGAGAGAGCGGCAGCATCGGAAAGGTGAAGAAGGAAGCTGTACAACACTGGGATTGTGTGCGCACTTGCCAACTGATAGAAAACACTACCTAACAACTTTCCTGACCTTTGCAATCACATGAATATTCGATTGGAAGCTGTTTTGGACAGCTTTTCTTTTCTTTATGCCAAATACTTGGCAGACCTCCGTGCAAATTTCAGAACACGATGGGAGATGTTTTCTGTGCTCCCGCAGGTTTTCCTTGCCAGACATAGTGGAAAAGCTTTCTACTAGGATGAAGACCACAAAAGACGCTAAAGACGAAGGTAGATGCTCTCCGGAGCTAAGCGCCGCTCCCGGGCGTCTTTCGGCAGAAGCCGCGCTAAGAGAGCACTGTGAGCGGTACAATCGTCTTTGCGCGAAGAAGCCGCTTCTTCGGCTCCGCGAGCCGGAGAGAGCGGCAGCATCGGAAAGGTGAAGAAGGAAGCTGTACAACACTGGGATTGTGTGCCCAACTTGCCAACTGATAGAAAACAGTACCTTACCATTCTCCTGACTTTTCCAATCACATGAATATTCGATTGGAAGCTGTTTTGGACAGCTTTTCTTTTCTTTATGCCAAACACTTGGCAGACCTCCGTGCAACGTCCAGAACACGATGGGAGATGTTTTCTGTGCTCCCGCAGGTTTTCCTTGCCAGACATAGTGGAAAAGCTTCCTGCTAGGTTGTAGACCACAAAAGACGCTAAAGACGAAGGTACGATGCTCTCCGGAGCTAAGAGCCGGTAGCGGGCTTCATTGGGCAGAAGCCGCGCTAAGAGAGCACTGTGAGCGGTACAATCGTCTTTGCGCGAAGAAGCCGCTTCTTCGGCTCCGGGAGCCGGAGAGAGCGGCAGCATCGGAAAGGTGAAGAAGGAAGCTGTACAACACTGGGATTGTGTGCGCAGCTTGCCAACTGATAGAAAACTGTACCTTACCACTTTCCTGACCTTTCCAATCACATGAATATTCGATTGGAAGCTGTTTTGGACAGCTTTTCTTTTCTTTATGCCAAACACTTGGCAGACCTCCGTGCAACGTCCAGAACACGATGGGAGATGTTTTCTGTGCTCCCGCAGGTTTTCCTTGCCAGACTGAGTGGAAAAGCTTTCTGCTAGGATGTAGACCACAAAAGACGCTAAAGTTGAACGTACGATGCTCTCCGGAGCTAAGCGCCGCTCCCGGGCTTCTTTCGTCAGAAGCCGCGCTAAGAGAGCACTGTGAGCGGTACAATCGTCTCTGCGCGAAGAAACCACTTCTTCGGCTCCGCGAGCCGGAGAGAGCGGCAGCATCGGAAAGGTGAAGAAGGAAGCTGTACAACACTGGGATTGTGTGCCCAACTTGCCAACTGATAGAAAACAGTAGCTTACCACTTTTCTGAATTTCCTATCACATGAACATTCGATTCGAAGTTTCTTTGGACGGCTTTTCTTTTCTTTATGCCAAACACTTGGCAGACCTCCGTGCAACGTCCAGAACACGATGGGAGATGTTTTCTGTGCTCGCGCAGGTTTTCCTTGCCAGACATAGTGGAAAAGCTTTCTGCTAGGATGTAGACCACAAAAGACGCTAAAGACGAAGGTACGATGCTCTCCGGATCTAAGCGCCGCTCCCGGGCCTCTTTCGGCAGAAGCCGCGCTAAGAGAGCAATGTGAGAGGTAAAATCGTCTTTGCGCAAAGAAGCCGCTTCTTCGGCTCCGGGAGCCGGAGAGAGCGGCAGCATCGGAAAGGTGAAGAAGGAAGCTGTACAACACTGGGATTGTGTGCGCAGCTTGCCAACTGAAAGAAAACTGTACCTTACCACTTTCCTGACCTTTCCAATCACATGAATATTCGATTGGAAGCTGTTTTGGACAGCTTTTCTTTTCTTTATGCCAAACACATGGCAGACCTCCGTGCAACATCCAGAAAACGATGGGAGATGCTTTCTGTGATCCCGCAGGTTTTCCTTGCCAGACATAGTGGAAAAGCTTTCTGCTAGGATGTAGAATACAAAAGACGCTAAAGACGAAGGTACGATGCTCTCCGGAGCTAAGCGCCGCTCCCGGGCTCCTTTCGGCAGAAGCCGCGCTAAGAGAGCACTGTGAGCGGTACAATCGTCTTTGCGCGAAGAAGCCGCTTCTACGGCTCCGGGAGCCTGAGAGAGCGGCAGCATCGAAAAGGTGAAGAAGGAAGCTGTACAACACTGGGATTGTGTGCTCAACTTGCCAACTGATAGAAAACAGTACCTTACCATTCTCCTGACTTTTCCAATCAAATGAATATTTGGTAAGAAGCTGTTTTGGACAGCTTTTCTTTTCTTTATGCCAAACACTTGGCAGACCTCCGTGCAACGTCCAGAACACGATGGGAGATTTTTTCTGTTATCCCACATGTTTTCCAGATATAGTGGAAAAGCTTTCTGCTAAAATGTAGACCACAAAAGACGCTAAAGACGAAGGTATGATGCTCTCCGGAGCTAAGAGCCGGTAGCGGGCTTCTTTCGGCAGAAGCCGCGCTAAGAGAGCACTGTGAGCGGTACAATCGTCATTGCGCGAAGAAGCCGCTTCTTCGGCTCCGCGAGCCGGAGAGAGCGGCAGCATCGGAAAAGTGAAGAAGGAAGCTGTCCAACACTGGGATTGTGTGCGCAGCTTGCCAACTGATAGGAAACAGTACCTAACAACTTTCCTGACCTTTGCAATCACATGAATATTCGATTGGAAGCTGTTTTGGACAGCTTTTCTTTTCTTTATGCCAAATACTTGGCAGACCTCCGTGCAACGTCCAGAACACGATGGGAGATGTTTTCTGTGCTCACGCAGGTTTTCCTTGCCAGACAGAGTTGAAAAGCTTTCTGCTAGGATGTAGACCACAAAAGACGCTAAAGACGAAGGTACGATGCTCTCCGGAGCTAAGCGCAGCTCCCGGACTTCTTTCGGCAGAAGCCGCGCTAAGAGAGCACTGTGAGCGGTACAATCGTCTTTGCGCGAAGAAGCCGCCTCTTCGGCTCCGCGAGCCGGAGACAGCGGCAGCATCGGAAAGGTGAAGAAGGAAGCTGTACAACACTGGGATTGTGTGCGCAGCTTGCCAATTGATAGAGAACAGTACCTTACCATTCTCCTGACTTTTCCAATGACATGAATATTCGATTGGAAGCTGTTTTAGACAGCTTTTTTTTCATTAAGCCAAACACTTGGCAGACCACCGTGCAACGTCCAGAACACGATGGGAGATGTTTTCTGTGCTCCCGCAGGTTTTCCTTGCCAGACAGAGTGGAAAAGCTTTCTGCTAGGATGTAGACCACAAAAGACGCTAAAGACGAAGGTACGATGGTCTCCGGAACTAAAAGCCGGTAGCGGGCTTCTTTCGGCAGAAGCCGCGCTAAGAGAGCACTGTGAGCGGTACAATCATCATTGCGCGAAGAAACGGCTTATTCGGCTCCCCGAGCCGGAGAGAGCGGCAGCATCGGAAAGGGGAAGAAGGAAGCTCTACAACACTGGGATTGTGTGCGCAGCTTGCCAACTGATAGAAAACAGTACCTTACCACTTTCCTGACCTTTCCAATCACATGAATATTCGATTGGAAGCTGTTTTGGACAGCTTTTCTTTTCTTTATGCCAAACACTTGGCAGACCTCCGTGCAACGTCCAGAACACGATGGGAGATGTTTTCTGTGCTCCCGCAGGTTTTCCTTGCCAGACAGAGTGGAAAAGCTTTCTGCTAGTATGTAGACCACAAAAGACGCTAAAGACGAACGTACGATGCTCTCCGGAGCTAAGCGCCGCTCCCGGGCTTATTTCGGCAGAATCCACGCTAAGAGAGCACTGTGAGCGGTACAATCGTCTTTGCGCGAAGAAGCCCCTTCTTCGGCTCTGCGAGCCGGAGAGAGCGGCAGCATCGGAAAGGTGAAGTAGGAAGCTGTAAAACACTGGGATTGTGTGCTCAACTTGCCAACTGATTGAAAACAGTACCATACAACTTTTCTGACTTTTCCAATCACATGAATATTCGATTCGAAGCTGTTTTGGACAGCTTTTTTTTCATTATGCCAAACACTTGGCGGACCTCCGTGCAACCTCCAGAACACGATGGGAGATGTTTTCTGTGCTCCCGCAGGTTTTCCTTGCCAGACATAGTGGAAAAGCTTTCTGCTAGGATGTAGAGCTCAAAAGACGCTAAAGACGAAGGTACGATGCTCTCGGGAGGTAAGCACCTCTCCCGGGCTCCTTTAGGCAGAAGCCGCGCTAAGAGAGCACTGTGAGCGGTACAATCGTCTTTGCGTGAAGAAGCCGCTTCTTCGGCTCCGCGAGCCGGAGAGTGCGGCAGCATCGGAAAGGTGAAGAAGGAAGCTGTACAACACTGGGATTGTGTGCGCAGCTTGCCAACTGATAGAAAACAGTACCTTACGATTCTCCTGACTTTTCCAATCACATGAATATTCGATTGGAAGCTGTTTTTGACAGCTTTTGTTTTCTTTATGCCAAACACTTGGCAGACCTCCGTGCAACGTCCAGAACACGATGGGAGATGTTTTCTGTGCTCCCGCAGGTTTTCCTTGCCAGACAGATTGGAAAAGCTTTCTCCTGGGATGTAGACTATAAAAGACGCTAAAGATGAAGTTACGATGCTCTCCGGAACTAAGCGCGGGTCCCGGGCCTCTTTCGGCAGAAGCCGCGCTAAGAGAGCACTGTGAGCGGTACAATCGTCTTTGTGCGAAGAAGCCGCTTCTTCGGCTCCGCGAGGCGGAGAGAGCGGCAGCATCGGAAAGGTGAAGAAGGAAGCTGTACAACACTGGGATTGTGTGCGCAACTTGCCAACTGATAGAAACAGTACCTTAACACTTTTCTGACTTTTCCAATCACATGAATATTCGATTGGAAGCTGTTTTGGACAGCTTTTTTTTCATTATGCCAAACACTTGGCAGACCACCGTGCAACCTCCAGAACACGATGGGAGATGTTTTCTGTGCTCCCGCAGGTTTTCCTTGCCAGACATAGTGGAAAAGCTTTCTGCTTGTATGTAGAGCACAAAAGACGCTAAAGACGAAGGTACGATGCTCTCCGGAGCTAAGCGCCACTCCCGGGCTTCTTTCGGCAGAAGCCGCGCTAAGAGAGCTGTGTGAGCGGTACAATCGTCTCTGCGCGAAGAAGCCGCTTCTTCGGCTCCGGGAGCCGGAGAGAGCGGCAGCATCGGAAAGGTGAAGAAGGAAGCTGTACAACATTGGGATTGTGTGCTCAACTTGCCAACTGATAGAAAACTGTACCTTACCACTTTCCTGACGTTTCCAATCACATAAATATTCGATTGGAAGCTGTTTTGGACAGCTTTTCTTTTCTTTATGCCAAACACTTGGCAGACCTCCGTGCAACGTCCAGAACACGATGGAGATGTTTTCTGTGCTCCCGCAGGTTTTCCTTGCCAGACATAGTGGAAATGCTTTCTGCTAGGATGTAGATCTCAAAAGACTCTAAAGACGAAGGTGCGATGCTCTCCGGAGCTAAGCGCCGCTCCCGGGCTTCTTTCGGCAGAAGCCGCGCTAAGAGAGCACTGTGAGCGGTACAATCGTCTTTGCGCGAAGAAGCCGCCTCTTCGGCTCCGCGAGCCGGAGACAGCGGCAGCATCGGAAAGGTGAAGAAGGAAGCTGTACAACACTGGGATTGTGTGCTCAACATGCCAACTGATAGAAAACTGTACCTTACCATTCTCCTGACATTTCCAATCACATGAATATTCGATTGGAAGCTGTTTTGGACAGCTTTTCTTTTCTTTATGCCAAACACTTGGCAGACCTCCGTGCAACGTCCAGAACACGATGGGAGATGTTTTCTGTGCTCCCGCAGGTTTTCCTTGCCAGACAGAGTGGAAAAGCTTTCTGCTAGGATGTAGACCACAAAAGACGCTAAAGACGAAGGTACGATGCTCTCCGGAGCTAAGCGCCGCTCCCGGGCTTCTTTCGGCAGAAGCCGCGCTAAGAGAGCACTGTGAGCGGTACAATCGTCTTTGCGCGAAGAAGCCGCTTCTTCGGCTCCGGGAGCCAGAGAGAGCGGCAGCATCGGAAAGGTGAAGAAGGAAGCTGTACAACACTGGGATTGTGTGCGCACTTGCCAACTGATAGAAAACACTACCTAACAACTTTCCTGACCTTTGCAATCACATGAATATTCGATTGGAAGCTGTTTTGGACAGCTTTTCTTTTCTTTATGCCAAATACTTGGCAGACCTCCGTGCAAATTTCAGAACACGATGGGAGATGTTTTCTGTGCTCCCGCAGGTTTTCCTTGCCAGACATAGTGGAAAAGCTTTCTACTAGGATGAAGACCACAAAAGACGCTAAAGACGAAGGTAGATGCTCTCCGGAGCTAAGCGCCGCTCCCGGGCGTCTTTCGGCAGAAGCCGCGCTAAGAGAGCACTGTGAGCGGTACAATCGTCTTTGCGCGAAGAAGCCGCTTCTTCGGCTCCGCGAGCCGGAGAGAGCGGCAGCATCGGAAAGGTGAAGAAGGAAGCTGTACAACACTGGGATTGTGTGCCCAACTTGCCAACTGATAGAAAACAGTACCTTACCATTCTCCTGACTTTTCCAATCACATGAATATTCGATTGGAAGCTGTTTTGGACAGCTTTTTTTCATTATGCCAAACACTTGGCAGACCTCCGTGCAACGTCCAGAACACGATGGGAGATGTTTTCTGTGCTCCCGCAGGTTTTCCTTGCCAGACATAGTGGAAAAGCTTCCTGCTAGGTTGTAGACCACAAAAGACGCTAAAGACGAAGGTACGATGCTCTCCGGAGCTAAGAGCCGGTAGCGGGCTTCATTGGGCAGAAGCCGCGCTAAGAGAGCACTGTGAGCGGTACAATCGTCTTTGCGCGAAGAAGCCGCTTCTTCGGCTCCGGGAGCCGGAGAGAGCGGCAGCATCGGAAAGGTGAAGAAGGAAGCTGTACAACACTGGGATTGTGTGCGCAGCTTGCCAACTGATAGAAAACTGTACCTTACCACTTTCCTGACCTTTCCAATCACATGAATATTCGATTGGAAGCTGTTTTGGACAGCTTTTCTTTTCTTTATGCCAAACACTTGGCAGACCTCCGTGCAACGTCCAGAACACGATGGGAGATGTTTTCTGTGCTCCCGCAGGTTTTCCTTGCCAGACAGAGTGGAAAAGCTTTCTGCTAGGATGTAGACCACAAAAGACGCTAAAGTTGAACGTACGATGCTCTCCGGAGCTAAGCGCCGCTCCCGGGCTTCTTTCGTCAGAAGCCGCGCTAAGAGAGCACTGTGAGCGGTACAATCGTCTCTGCGCGAAGAAACCACTTCTTCGGCTCCGCGAGCCGGAGAGAGCGGCAGCATCGGAAAGGTGAAGAAGGAAGCTGTACAACACTGGGATTGTGTGCTTAACATGCCTACTGATAGAAAACAGTACCTTACCATTCTCCTGATTTTTCCAATCACATGAATATTCGATAAGAAGCTGTTTTGGACAGCTTTTCTTTTCTTTATGCCAAACACTTGGCAGACCTCCGTGCAACGTCCAGAACACGATGGGAGATGTTTTCTGTGCTCACGCAGGTTTTCCTTGCCAGACAGATTGGAAAAGCTTTCTGCTAGGATGTAGAGCTCAAAAGACACTAAAGACGAAGGTACGATGCTCTCGGGAGCTAAGCGCCTCTCCCGGGCTCCTTTCGGCAGAAGCCGCGCTAAGAGAGCACTGTGAGCGGTACAATCGTCTTTGCGCGAAGAAGCCGCTTCTTCGGCTCCGCGAGCCGGAGAGAGCGGCAGCATCGAAAAGGTGAAGAAGGAAGCTGTACAACACTGGGATTGTGTGCCCAACTTGCCAACTGATAGAAAACAGTACCTTACGATTCTCCTGACTTTTCCAATCACATGAATATTCGATTGGAAGCTGTTTTTGACAGCTTTTCTTTTCTTTATGCCAAACACTTGGCAGACCTCCGTGCAACGTCCAGAACACGATGGGAGATGTTTTCTGTGCTCCCGCAGGTTTTCCTTGCCAGACAGATTGGAAAAGCTTTCTCCTGGGATGTAGACTACAAAAGACGCTAAAGACGAAGTTACGATGCTCTCCGGAACTAAGCGCGGGTCCCGGGCCTCTTTCGGCAGAAGCCGCGCTAAGAGAGCACTGTGAGCGGTACAATCGTCTTTGTGCGAAGAAGCCGCTTCTTCGGCTCCGCGAGGCGGAGAGAGCGGCAGCATCGGAAAGGTGAAGAAGGAAGCTGTACAACACTGGGATTGTGTGCGCAACTTGCCAACTGATAGGAAACAGTACCTAACAACTTTCCTGACCTTTGCAATCACATGAATATTCGATTGGAAGCTGTTTTGGACAGCTTTTCTTTTCTTTATGCCAAATACTTGGCAGACCTCCGTGCAACGTCCAGAACACGATGGGAGATGTTTTCTGTGCTCACGCAGGTTTTCCTTACCAGACAGAGTGGAAAAGCTTTCTGCTAGGATGTAGACCACAAAAGACGCTAAAGACGAAGGTACGATGCTCTCCGGAGCTAAGCGCAGCTCCCGGACTTCTTTCGGCAGAAGCCGCGCTAAGAGAGCACTGTGAGCGGTACAATCGTCTTTGCGCGAAGAAGCCGCCTCTTCGGCTCCGCGAGCCGGAGACAGCGGCAGCATCGGAAAGGTGAAGAAGGAAGCTGTACAACACTGGGATTGTGTGCGCAGCTTGCCAATTGATAGAGAACAGTACCTTACCATTCTCCTGACTTTTCCAATGACATGAATATTCGATTGGAAGCTGTTTTAGACAGCTTTTTTTTCATTAAGCCAAACACTTGGCAGACCACCGTGCAACGTCCAGAACACGATGGGAGATGTTTTCTGTGCTCCCGCAGGTTTTCCTTGCCAGACAGAGTGGAAAAGCTTACTGCTAGGATGTAGACCACAAAAGACGCTAAAGACGAAGGTACGATGGTCTCCGGAACTAAAAGCCGGTAGCGGGCTTCTTTCGGCAGAAGCCGCGCTAAGAGAGCACTGTGAGCGGTACAATCATCATTGCGCGAAGAAACGGCTTATTCGGCTCCGGGAGCCGGAGAGAGCGGCAGCATCGGAAAGGGGAAGAAGGAAGCTGTACAACACTGGGATTGTGTGCGCAGCCTGCCAACTGATAGAAAACAGTACCTTACCACTTTCCTGACCTTTCCAATCACATGAATATTCGATTGGAAGCTGTTTTGGACAGCTTTTCTTTTCTTTATGCCAAACACTTGGCAGACCTCCGTGCAACGTCCAGAACACGATGGGAGATGTTTTCTGTGCTCCCGCAGGTTTTCCTTGCCAGACAGAGTGGAAAAGCTTTCTGCTAGGATGTAGACCACAAAAGACGCTAAAGACGAAGGTACGATGCTCTCCGGAGCTAAGCGCCGCTCCCGGGCTTATTTCGGCAGAAGCCACGCTAAGAGAGCACTGTGAGCGGTACAATCGTCTTTGCGCGAAGAAGCCGCTTCTTCGGCTCCGCGAGCCGGAGAGAGCGGCAGCATCGGAAAGGTGAAGAAGGAAGCTGTAAAACACTGGGATTGTGTGCTCAACTTGCCAACTGATTGAAAACAGTACCATACAACTTTTCTGACTTTTCCAATCACATGAATATTCGATTCGAAGCTGTTTTGGACAGCTTTTTTTTCATTATGCCAAACACTTGGCGGACCTCCGTGCAACCTCCAGAACACGATGGGAGATGTTTTCTGTGCTCCCGCAGGTTTTCCTTGCCAGACATAGTGGAAAAGCTTTCTGCTAGGATGTAGACCACAAAAGACGCTAAAGACGAAGGTACGATGCTCTCGGGAGCTAAGCACCTCTCCCGGGCTCCTTTAGGCAGAAGCCGCGCTAAGAGAGCACTGTGAGCGGTACAATCGTCTTTGCGTGAAGAAGCCGCTTCTTCGGCTCCGCGAGCCGGAGAGTGCGGCAGCATCGGAAAGGTGAAGAAGGAAGCTGTACAACACTGGGATTGTGTGCGCACTTGCCAACTGATAGAAAACACTACCTAACAACTTTCCTGACCTTTGCAATCACATGAATATTCGATTGGAAGCTGTTTTGGACAGCTTTTCTTTTCTTTATGCCAAATACTTGGCAGACCTCCGTGCAACGTCCAGAACACGATGGGAGATGTTTTCTGTGCTCCCGCAGGTTTTCCTTGCCAGACAGAGTGGAAAAGCTTTCTGCTAGGATGTAGACCACAAAAGACGCTAAAGACGAAGGTACGATGCTCTCCGGAGCTAAGCGCCGCTCCCGGGCTTCTTTCGGCAGAAGCCGCGCTAAGAGAGCACTGTGAGCGGTACAATCGTCTTTGCGTGAAGAAGCCGCTTCTTCAGCTCCGCGAGCCGGAGACAGCGGCAGCATCGGAAAGGTGAAGAAGGAAGCTGTACAACACTGGGATTGTGTGCCCAACTTGCCAACTGATAGAAAACAGTACCTTACCATTCTCCTGACATTTCCAATCACATGAATATTCGATTGGAAGCTGTTTTGGACAGCTTTTCTTTTCTTTATGCCAAACACTTGGCAGACCTCCGTGCAACGTCCAGAACACGATGGGAGATGTTTTCTGTGCTCCCGCAGGTTTTCCTTGCCAGACAGAGTGGAAAAGCTTTCTGCTAGGATGTAGACCACAAAAGACGCTAAAGACGAAGGTACGATGCTCTCCGGAGCTAAGCGCCGCTCCCGGGCTTCTTTCGGCAGAAGCCGCGCTAAGAGAGCACTGTGAGCGGTACAATCGTCTTTGCGCGAAGAAGCCGCTTCTTCGGCTCCGGGAGCCAGAGAGAGCGGCAGCATCGGAAAGGTGAAGAAGGAAGCTGTACAACACTGGGATTGTGTGCGCACTTGCCAACTGATAGAAAACACTACCTAACAACTTTCCTGACCTTTGCAATCACATGAATATTCGATTGGAAGCTGTTTTGGACAGCTTTTCTTTTCTTTATGCCAAATACTTGGCAGACCTCCGTGCAAATTTCAGAACACGATGGGAGATGTTTTCTGTGCTCCCGCAGGTTTTCCTTGCCAGACATAGTGGAAAAGCTTTCTACTAGGATGAAGACCACAAAAGACGCTAAAGACGAAGGTAGATGCTCTCCGGAGCTAAGCGCCGCTCCCGGGCGTCTTTCGGCAGAAGCCGCGCTAAGAGAGCACTGTGAGCGGTACAATCGTCTTTGCGCGAAGAAGCCGCTTCTTCGGCTCCGCGAGCCGGAGAGAGCGGCAGCATCGGAAAGGTGAAGAAGGAAGCTGTACAACACTGGGATTGTGTGCCCAACTTGCCAACTGATAGAAAACAGTACCTTACCATTCTCCTGACTTTTCCAATCACATGAATATTCGATTGGAAGCTGTTTTGGACAGCTTTTTTTCATTATGCCAAACACTTGGCAGACCTCCGTGCAACGTCCAGAACACGATGGGAGATGTTTTCTGTGCTCCCGCAGGTTTTCCTTGCCAGACATAGTGGAAAAGCTTCCTGCTAGGTTGTAGACCACAAAAGACGCTAAAGACGAAGGTACGATGCTCTCCGGAGCTAAGAGCCGGTAGCGGGCTTCATTGGGCAGAAGCCGCGCTAAGAGAGCACTGTGAGCGGTACAATCGTCTTTGCGCGAAGAAGCCGCTTCTTCGGCTCCGCGAGCCGGAGAGAGCGGCAGCATCGGAAAGGTGAAGAAGGAAGCTGTACAACACTGGGATTGTGTGCGCAGCTTGCCAACTGATAGAAAACTGTACCTTACCACTTTCCTGACCTTTCCAATCACATGAATATTCGATTGGAAGCTGTTTTGGACAGCTTTTCTTTTCTTTATGCCAAACACTTGGCAGACCTCCGTGCAACGTCCAGAACACGATGGGAGATGTTTTCTGTGCTCCCGCAGGTTTTCCTTGCCAGACAGAGTGGAAAAGCTTTCTGCTAGGATGTAGACCACAAAAGACGCTAAAGTTGAACGTACGATGCTCTCCGGAGCTAAGCGCCGCTCCCGGGCTTCTTTCGTCAGAAGCCGCGCTAAGAGAGCACTGTGAGCGGTACAATCGTCTCTGCGCGAAGAAACCACTTCTTCGGCTCCGCGAGCCGGAGAGAGCGGCAGCATCGGAAAGGTGAAGAAGGAAGCTGTACAACACTGGGATTGTGTGCTTAACATGCCTACTGATAGAAAACAGTACCTTACCATTCTCCTGATTTTTCCAATCACATGAATATTCGATAAGAAGCTGTTTTGGACAGCTTTTCTTTTCTTTATGCCAAACACTTGGCAGACCTCCGTGCAACGTCCAGAACACGATGGGAGATGTTTTCTGTGCTCACGCAGGTTTTCCTTGCCAGACAGATTGGAAAAGCTTTCTGCTAGGATGTAGAGCTCAAAAGACACTAAAGACGAAGGTACGATGCTCTCGGGAGCTAAGCGCCTCTCCCGGGCTCCTTTCGGCAGAAGCCGCGCTAAGAGAGCACTGTGAGCGGTACAATCGTCTTTGCGCGAAGAAGCCGCTTCTTCGGCTCCGCGAGCCGGAGAGAGCGGCAGCATCGAAAAGGTGAAGAAGGAAGCTGTACAACACTGGGATTGTGTGCCCAACTTGCCAACTGATAGAAAACAGTACCTTACGATTCTCCTGACTTTTCCAATCACATGAATATTCGATTGGAAGCTGTTTTTGACAGCTTTTCTTTTCTTTATGCCAAACACTTGGCAGACCTCCGTGCAACGTCCAGAACACGATGGGAGATGTTTTCTGTGCTCCCGCAGGTTTTCCTTGCCAGACAGATTGGAAAAGCTTTCTCCTGGGATGTAGACTACAAAAGACGCTAAAGACGAAGTTACGATGCTCTCCGGAACTAAGCACGGGTCCCGGGCCTCTTTCGGCAGAAGCCGCGCTAAGAGAGCACTGTGAGCGGTACAATCGTCTTTGTGCGAAGAAGCCGCTTCTTCGGCTCCGCGAGGCGGAGAGAGCGGCAGCATCGGAAAGGTGAAGAAGGAAGCTGTACAACACTGGGATTGTGTGCGCAACTTGCCAACTGATAGGAAACAGTACCTAACAACTTTCCTGACCTTTGCAATCACATGAATATTCGATTGGAAGCTGTTTTGGACAGCTTTTCTTTTCTTTATGCCAAATACTTGGCAGACCTCCGTGCAACGTCCAGAACACGATGGGAGATGTTTTCTGTGCTCACGCAGGTTTTCCTTGCCAGACAGAGTGGAAAAGCTTTCTGCTAGGATGTAGACCACAAAAGACGCTAAAGACGAAGGTACGATGCTCTCCGGAGCTAAGCGCAGCTCCCGGACTTCTTTCGGCAGAAGCCGCGCTAAGAGAGCACTGTGAGCGGTACAATCGTCTTTGCGCGAAGAAGCCGCCTCTTCGGCTCCGCGAGCCGGAGACAGCGGCAGCATCGGAAAGGTGAAGAAGGAAGCTGTACAACACTGGGATTGTGTGCCCAACTTGCCAACTGATAGAAAACAGTACCTTACCATTCTCCTGACATTTCCAATCACATGAATATTCGATTGGAAGCTGTTTTGGACAGCTTTTCTTTTCTTTATGCCAAACACTTGGCAGACCTCCGTGCAACGTCCAGAACACGATGGGAGATGTTTTCTGTGCTCCCGCAGGTTTTCCTTGCCAGACAGAGTGGAAAAGCTTTCTGCTAGGATGTAGACCACAAAAGACGCTAAAGACGAAGGTACGATGCTCTCCGGAGCTAAGCGCCGCTCCCGGGCTTCTTTCGGCAGAAGCCGCGCTAAGAGAGCACTGTGAGCGGTACAATCGTCTTTGCGCGAAGAAGCCGCTTCTTCGGCTCCGGGAGCCAGAGAGAGCGGCAGCATCGGAAAGGTGAAGAAGGAAGCTGTACAACACTGGGATTGTGTGCGCACTTGCCAACTGATAGAAAACACTACCTAACAACTTTCCTGACCTTTGCAATCACATGAATATTCGATTGGAAGCTGTTTTGGACAGCTTTTCTTTTCTTTATGCCAAATACTTGGCAGACCTCCGTGCAAATTTCAGAACACGATGGGAGATGTTTTCTGTGCTCCCGCAGGTTTTCCTTGCCAGACATAGTGGAAAAGCTTTCTACTAGGATGAAGACCACAAAAGACGCTAAAGACGAAGGTAGATGCTCTCCGGAGCTAAGCGCCGCTCCCGGGCGTCTTTCGGCAGAAGCCGCGCTAAGAGAGCACTGTGAGCGGTACAATCGTCTTTGCGCGAAGAAGCCGCTTCTTCGGCTCCGCGAGCCGGAGAGAGCGGCAGCATCGGAAAGGTGAAGAAGGAAGCTGTACAACACTGGGATTGTGTGCCCAACTTGCCAACTGATAGAAAACAGTACCTTACCATTCTCCTGACTTTTCCAATCACATGAATATTCGATTGGAAGCTGTTTTGGACAGCTTTTTTTCATTATGCCAAACACTTGGCAGACCTCCGTGCAACGTCCAGAACACGATGGGAGATGTTTTCTGTGCTCCCGCAGGTTTTCCTTGCCAGACATAGTGGAAAAGCTTCCTGCTAGGTTGTAGACCACAAAAGACGCTAAAGACGAAGGTACGATGCTCTCCGGAGCTAAGAGCCGGTAGCGGGCTTCATTGGGCAGAAGCCGCGCTAAGAGAGCACTGTGAGCGGTACAATCGTCTTTGCGCGAAGAAGCCGCTTCTTCGGCTCCGCGAGCCGGAGAGAGCGGCAGCATCGGAAAGGTGAAGAAGGAAGCTGTACAACACTGGGATTGTGTGCGCAGCTTGCCAACTGATAGAAAACTGTACCTTACCACTTTCCTGACCTTTCCAATCACATGAATATTCGATTGGAAGCTGTTTTGGACAGCTTTTCTTTTCTTTATGCCAAACACTTGGCAGACCTCCGTGCAACGTCCAGAACACGATGGGAGATGTTTTCTGTGCTCCCGCAGGTTTTCCTTGCCAGACAGAGTGGAAAAGCTTTCTGCTAGGATGTAGACCACAAAAGACGCTAAAGTTGAACGTACGATGCTCTCCGGAGCTAAGCGCCGCTCCCGGGCTTCTTTCGTCAGAAGCCGCGCTAAGAGAGCACTGTGAGCGGTACAATCGTCTCTGCGCGAAGAAACCACTTCTTCGGCTCCGCGAGCCGGAGAGAGCGGCAGCATCGGAAAGGTGAAGAAGGAAGCTGTACAACACTGGGATTGTGTGCTTAACATGCCTACTGATAGAAAACAGTACCTTACCATTCTCCTGATTTTTCCAATCACATGAATATTCGATAAGAAGCTGTTTTGGACAGCTTTTCTTTTCTTTATGCCAAACACTTGGCAGACCTCCGTGCAACGTCCAGAACACGATGGGAGATGTTTTCTGTGCTCACGCAGGTTTTCCTTGCCAGACAGATTGGAAAAGCTTTCTGCTAGGATGTAGAGCTCAAAAGACACTAAAGACGAAGGTACGATGCTCTCGGGAGCTAAGCGCCTCTCCCGGGCTCCTTTCGGCAGAAGCCGCGCTAAGAGAGCACTGTGAGCGGTACAATCGTCTTTGCGCGAAGAAGCCGCTTCTTCGGCTCCGCGAGCCGGAGAGAGCGGCAGCATGGAAAAGGTGAAGAAGGAAGCTGTACAACACTGGGATTGTGTGCCCAACTTGCCAACTGATAGAAAACAGTACCTTACGATTCTCCTGACTTTTCCAATCACATGAATATTCGATTGGAAGCTGTTTTTGACAGCTTTTCTTTTCTTTATGCCAAACACTTGGCAGACCTCCGTGCAACGTCCAGAACACGATGGGAGATGTTTTCTGTGCTCCCGCAGGTTTTCCTTGCCAGACAGATTGGAAAAGCTTTCTCCTGGGATGTAGACTACAAAAGACGCTAAAGACGAAGTTACGATGCTCTCCGGAACTAAGCACGGGTCCCGGGCCTCTTTCGGCAGAAGCCGCGCTAAGAGAGCACTGTGAGCGGTACAATCGTCTTTGTGCGAAGAAGCCGCTTCTTCGGCTCCGCGAGGCGGAGAGAGCGGCAGCATCGGAAAGGTGAAGAAGGAAGCTGTACAACACTGGGATTGTGTGCGCAACTTGCCAACTGATAGGAAAAAGTACGTAACAACTTTCCTGACCTTTGCAATCACATGAATATTCGATTGGAAGCTGTTTTGGACAGCTTTTCTTTTCTTTATGCCAATTACTTGGCAAACCTCCGTGCAACGTCCAGAACACGATGGGAGATGTTTTCTGTGCTCACGCAGGTTTTCCTTGCCAGACAGAGTGGAAAAGCTTTCTGCTAGGATGTAGACCACAAAAGACGCTAAAGACGAAGGTACGATGCTCTCCGGAGCTAAGCGCAGCTCCCGGACTTCTTTCGGCAGAAGCCGCGCTAAGAGAGCACTGTGAGCGGTACAATCGTCTTTGCGCGAAGAAGCCGCCTCTTCGGCTCCGCGAGCCGGAGACAGCGGCAGCATCGGAAAGGTGAAGAAGGAAGCTGTACAACACTGGGATTGTGTGCGCAGCTTGCCAATTGATAGAGAACAGTACCTTACCATTCTCCTGACTTTTCCAATGACATGAATATTCGATTGGAAGCTGTTTTAGACAGCTTTTTTTTCATTAAGCCAAACACTTGGCAGACCACCGTGCAACGTCCAGAACACGATGGGAGATGTTTTCTGTGCTCCCGCAGGTTTTCCTTGCCAGACAGAGTGGAAAAGCTTACTGCTAGGATGTAGACCACAAAAGACGCTAAAGACGAAGGTACGATGGTCTCCGGAACTAAAAGCCGGTAGCGGGCTTCTTTCGGCAGAAGCCGCGCTAAGAGAGCACTGTGAGCGGTACAATCATCATTGCGCGAAGAAACGGCTTATTCGGCTCCGGGAGCCGGAGAGAGCGGCAGCATCGGAAAGGGGAAGAAGGAAGCTGTACAACACTGGGATTGTGTGCGCAGCCTGCCAACTGATAGAAAACAGTACCTTACCACTTTCCTGACCTTTCCAATCACATGAATATTCGATTGGAAGCTGTTTTGGACAGCTTTTCTTTTCTTTATGCCAAACACTTGGCAGACCTCCGTGCAACGTCCAGAACACGATGGGAGATGTTTTCTGTGCTCCCGCAGGTTTTCCTTGCCAGACAGAGTGGAAAAGCTTTCTGCTAGTATGTAGACCACAAAAGACGCTAAAGACGAAGGTACGATGCTCTCCGGAGCTAAGCGCCGCTCCCGGGCTTATTTCGGCAGAAGCCACGCTAAGAGAGCACTGTGAGCGGTACAATCGTCTTTGCGCGAAGAAGCCCCTTCTTCGGCTCTGCGAGCCGGAGAGAGCGGCAGCATCGGAAAGGTGAAGAAGGAAGCTGTAAAACACTGGGATTGTGTGCTCAACTTGCCAACTGATTGAAAACAGTACCATACAACTTTTCTGACTTTTCCAATCACATGAATATTCGATTCGAAGCTGTTTTGGACAGCTTTTTTTTCATTATGCCAAACACTTGGCGGACCTCCGTGCAACCTCCAGAACACGATGGGAGATGTTTTCTGTGCTCCCGCAGGTTTTCCTTGCCAGACATAGTGGAAAAGCTTTCTGCTAGGATGTAGACCACAAAAGACGCTAAAGACGAAGGTACGATGCTCTCGGGAGCTAAGCACCTCTCCCGGGCTCCTTTAGGCAGAAGCCGCGCTAAGAGAGCACTGTGAGCGGTACAATCGTCTTTGCGTGAAGAAGCCGCTTCTTCGGCTCCGCGAGCCGGAGAGTGCGGCAGCATCGGAAAGGTGAAGAAGGAAGCTGTACAACACTGGGATTGTGTGCGCACTTGCCAACTGATAGAAAACACTACCTAACAACTTTCCTGACCTTTGCAATCACATGAATATTCGATTGGAAGCTGTTTTGGACAGCTTTTCTTTTCTTTATGCCAAATACTTGGCAGACCTCCGTGCAACGTCCAGAACACGATGGGAGATGTTTTCTGTGCTCCCGCAGGTTTTCCTTGCCAGACAGAGTGGAAAAGCTTTCTGCTAGGATGTAGACCACAAAAGACGCTAAAGACGAAGGTACGATGCTCTCCGGAGCTAAGCGCCGCTCCCGGGCTTCTTTCGGCAGAAGCCGCGCTAAGAGAGCACTGTGAGCGGTACAATCGTCTTTGCGTGAAGAAGCCGCTTCTTCGGCTCCGGGAGCCGGAGAGAGCGGCAGCATCGGAAAGGTGAAGAAGGAAGCTGTACAACACTGGGATTGTGTGCTCAACATGCCAACTGATAGAAAACTGTACCTTACCATTCTCCTGACATTTCCAATCACATGAATATTCGATTGGAAGCTGTTTTGGACAGCTTTTCTTTTCTTTATGCCAAACACTTGGCAGACCTCCGTGCAACGTCCAGAACACGATGGGAGATGTTTTCTGTGCTCCCGCAGGTTTTCCTTGCCAGACAGAGTGGAAAAGCTTTCTGCTAGGATGTAGACCACAAAAGACGCTAAAGACGAAGGTACGATGCTCTCCGGAGCTAAGCGCCGCTCCCGGGCTTCTTTCGGCAGAAGCCGCGCTAAGAGAGCACTGTGAGCGGTACAATCGTCTTTGCGCGAAGAAGCCGCTTCTTCGGCTCCGGGAGCCAGAGAGAGCGGCAGCATCGGAAAGGTGAAGAAGGAAGCTGTACAACACTGGGATTGTGTGCGCACTTGCCAACTGATAGAAAACACTACCTAACAACTTTCCTGACCTTTGCAATCACATGAATATTCGATTGGAAGCTGTTTTGGACAGCTTTTCTTTTCTTTATGCCAAATACTTGGCAGACCTCCGTGCAAATTTCAGAACACGATGGGAGATGTTTTCTGTGCTCCCGCAGGTTTTCCTTGCCAGACATAGTGGAAAAGCTTTCTACTAGGATGAAGACCACAAAAGACGCTAAAGACGAAGGTAGATGCTCTCCGGAGCTAAGCGCCGCTCCCGGGCGTCTTTCGGCAGAAGCCGCGCTAAGAGAGCACTGTGAGCGGTACAATCGTCTTTGCGCGAAGAAGCCGCTTCTTCGGCTCCGGGAGCCGGAGAGAGCGGCAGCATCGGAAAGGTGAAGAAGGAAGCTGTACAACACTGGGATTGTGTGCGCAGCTTGCCAACTGATAGAAAACTGTACCTTACCACTTTCCTGACCTTTCCAATCACATGAATATTCGATTGGAAGCTGTTTTGGACAGCTTTTCTTTTCTTTATGCCAAACACTTGGCAGACCTCCGTGCAACGTCCAGAACACGATGGGAGATGTTTTCTGTGCTCCCGCAGGTTTTCCTTGCCAGACTGAGTGGAAAAGCTTTCTGCTAGGATGTAGACCACAAAAGACGCTAAAGTTGAACGTACGATGCTCTCCGGAGCTAAGCGCCGCTCCCGGGCTTCTTTCGTCAGAAGCCGCGCTAAGAGAGCACTGTGAGCGGTACAATCGTCTCTGCGCGAAGAAACCACTTCTTCGGCTCCGGGAGCCGGAGAGAGCGGCAGCATCGGAAAGGTGAAGAAGGAAGCTGTACAACACTGGGATTGTGTGCCCAACTTGCCAACTGATAGAAAACAGTAGCTTACCACTTTTCTGAATTTCCTATCACATGAACATTCGATTCGAAGTTTCTTTGGACGGCTTTTCTTTTCTTTATGCCAAACACTTGGCAGACCTCCGTGCAACGTCCAGAACACGATGGGAGATGTTTTCTGTGCTCGCGCAGGTTTTCCTTGCCAGACACAGTGGAAAAGCTTTCTGCTAGGATGTAGACCACAAAAGACGCTAAAGACGAAGGTACGATGCTCTCCGGATCTAAGCGCCGCTCCCGGGCCTCTTTCGGCAGAAGCCGCGCTAAGAGAGCAATGTGAGAGGTAAAATCGTCTTTGCGCAAAGAAGCCGCTTCTTCGGCTCCGGGAGCCGGAGAGAGCGGCAGCATCGGAAAGGTGAAGAAGGAAGCTGTACAACACTGGGATTGTGTGCGCAGCTTGCCAACTGAAAGAAAACTGTACCTTACCACTTTCCTGACCTTTCCAATCACATGAATATTCGATTGGAAGCTGTTTTGGACAGCTTTTCTTTTCTTTATGCCAAACACATGGCAGACCTCCGTGCAACATCCAGAAAACGATGGGAGATGCTTTCTGTGATCCCGCAGGTTTTCCTTGCCAGACATAGTGGAAAAGCTTTCTGCTAGGATGTAGAATACAAAAGACGCTAAAGACGAAGGTACGATGCTCTCCGGAGCTAAGCGCCGCTCCCGGGCTCCTTTCGGCAGAAGCCGCGCTAAGAGAGCACTGTGAGCGGTACAATCGTCTTTGCGCGAAGAAGCCGCTTCTACGGCTCCGCGAGCCTGAGAGAGCGGCAGCATCGAAAAGGTGAAGAAGGAAGCTGTACAACACTGGGATTGTGTGCTCAACTTGCCAACTGATAGAAAACAGTACCTTACCATTCTCCTGACTTTTCCAATCAAATGAATATTTGGTAAGAAGCTGTTTTGGACAGCTTTTCTTTTCTTAATGCCAAACACTTGGCAGACCTCCGTGCAACGTCCAGAACACGATGGGAGATGTTTTCTGTGCTCACGCAGGTTTTCCTTGCCAGACAGAGTTGAAAAGCTTTCTGCTAGGATGTAGACAACAAAAGACGCTAAAGACGAAGGTACGATGCTCTCCGGAGCTAAGCGCAGCTCCCGGACTTCTTTCGGCAGAAGCCGCGCTAAGAGAGCACTGTGAGCGGTACAATCGTCTTTGCGCGAAGAAGCCGCCTCTTCGGCTCCGCGAGCCGGAGACAGCGGCAGCATCGGAAAGGTGAAGAAGGAAGCTGTACAACACTGGGATTGTGTGCGCAGCTTGCCAATTGATAGAGAACAGTACCTTACCATTCTCCTGACTTTTCCAATGACATGAATATTCGATTGGAAGCTGTTTTAGACAGCTTTTTTTTCATTAAGCCAAACACTTGGCAGACCACCGTGCAACGTCCAGAACACGATGGGAGATGTTTTCTGTGCTCCCGCAGGTTTTCCTTGCCAGACAGAGTGGAAAAGCTTTCTGCTAGGATGTAGACCACAAAAGACGCTAAAGACGAAGGTACGATGGTCTCCGGAACTAAAAGCCGGTAGCGGGCTTCTTTCGGCAGAAGCCGCGCTAAGAGAGCACTGTGAGCGGTACAATCATCATTGCGCGAAGAAACGGCTTATTCGGCTCCCCGAGCCGGAGAGAGCGGCAGCATCGGAAAGGGGAAGAAGGAAGCTCTACAACACTGGGATTGTGTGCGCAGCTTGCCAACTGATAGAAAACAGTACCTTACCACTTTCCTGACCTTTCCAATCACATGAATATTCGATTGGAAGCTGTTTTGGACAGCTTTTCTTTTCTTTATGCCAAACACTTGGCAGACCTCCGTGCAACGTCCAGAACACGATGGGAGATGTTTTCTGTGCTCCCGCAGGTTTTCCTTGCCAGACAGAGTGGAAAAGCTTTCTGCTAGTATGTAGACCACAAAAGACGCTAAAGACGAACGTACGATGCTCTCCGGAGCTAAGCGCCGCTCCCGGGCTTATTTCGGCAGAAGCCACGCTAAGAGAGCACTGTGAGCGGTAAAATCGTCTTTGCGCGAAGAAGCCCCTTCTTCGGCTCTGCGAGCCGGAGAGAGCGGCAGCATCGGAAAGGTGAAGTAGGAAGCTGTAAAACACTGGGATTGTGTGCTCAACTTGCCAACTGATTGAAAACAGTACCATACAACTTTTCTGACTTTTCCAATCACATGAATATTCGATTCGAAGCTGTTTTGGACAGCTTTTTTTTCATTATGCCAAACACTTGGCGGACCTCCGTGCAACCTCCAGAACACGATGGGAGATGTTTTCTGTGCTCCCGCAGGTTTTCCTTGCCAGACATAGTGGAAAAGCTTTCTGCTAGGATGTAGAGCTCAAAAGACGCTAAAGACGAAGGTACGATGCTCTCGGGAGGTAAGCACCTCTCCCGGGCTCCTTTAGGCAGAAGCCGCGCTAAGAGAGCACTGTGAGCGGTACAATCGTCTTTGCGTGAAGAAGCCGCTTCTTCGGCTCCGCGAGCCGGAGAGTGCGGCAGCATCGGAAAGGTGAAGAAGGAAGCTGTACAACACTGGGATTGTGTGCGCAGCTTGCCAACTGATAGAAAACAGTACCTTACGATTCTCCTGACTTTTCCAATCACATGAATATTCGATTGGAAGCTGTTTTTGACAGCTTTTGTTTTCTTTATGCCAAACACTTGGCAGACCTCCGTGCAACGTCCAGAACACGATGGGAGATGTTTTCTGTGCTCCCGCAGGTTTTCCTTGCCAGACAGATTGGAAAAGCTTTCTCCTGGGATGTAGACTATAAAAGACGCTAAAGATGAAGTTACGATGCTCTCCGGAACTAAGCGCGGGTCCCGGGCCTCTTTCGGCAGAAGCCGCGCTAAGAGAGCACTGTGAGCGGTACAATCGTCTTTGTGCGAAGAAGCCGCTTCTTCGGCTCCGCGAGGCGGAGAGAGCGGCAGCATCGGAAAGGTGAAGAAGGAAGCTGTACAACACTGGGATTGTGTGCGCAACTTGCCAACTGATAGAAACAGTACCTTAACACTTTTCTGACTTTTCCAATCACATGAATATTCGATTGGAAGCTGTTTTGGACAGCTTTTTTTTCATTATGCCAAACACTTGGCAGACCACCGTGCAACCTCCAGAACACGATGGGAGATGTTTTCTGTGCTCCCGCAGGTTTTCCTTGCCAGACATAGTGGAAAAGCTTTCTGCTTGTATGTAGAGCACAAAAGACGCTAAAGACGAAGGTACGATGCTCTCCGGAGCTAAGCGCCACTCCCGGGCTTCTTTCGGCAGAAGCCGCGCTAAGAGAGCTGTGTGAGCGGTACAATCGTCTCTGCGCGAAGAAGCCGCTTCTTCGGCTCCGGGAGCCGGAGAGAGCGGCAGCATCGGAAAGGTGAAGAAGGAAGCTGTACAACATTGGGATTGTGTGCTCAACTTGCCAACTGATAGAAAACTGTACCTTACCACTTTCCTGACGTTTCCAATCACATAAATATTCGATTGGAAGCTGTTTTGGACAGCTTTTCTTTTCTTTATGCCAAACACTTGGCAGACCTCCGTGCAACGTCCAGAACACGATGGAGATGTTTTCTGTGCTCCCGCAGGTTTTCCTTGCCAGACATAGTGGAAATGCTTTCTGCTAGGATGTAGATCTCAAAAGACTCTAAAGACGAAGGTGCGATGCTCTCCGGAGCTAAGCGCCGCTCCCGGGCTTCTTTCGGCAGAAGCCGCGCTAAGAGAGCACTGTGAGCGGTACAATCGTCTTTGCGCGAAGAAGCCGCCTCTTCGGCTCCGCGAGCCGGAGACAGCGGCAGCATCGGAAAGGTGAAGAAGGAAGCTGTACAACACTGGGATTGTGTGCTCAACTTGCCAACTGATAGAAAACAGTACCTTACGATTCTCCTGACTTTTCCAATCACATGAATATTCGATTGGAAGCTGTTTGGGACAGCTTTTCTTTTCTTTATGCCAAATACTTGGCAGACCTCCGTGCAACGTCCAGAACACGATGGGAGATGTTTTCTGTGCTCCCGCATGTTTTCCTTGCCAGACATAGTGGCAAAGCTTTCTCCAGGGATGTAGAGCTCAAAAGACGCTAAAGACGAAGGTACGATGCTCTCGTGAGCTAAGCGCCTCTCCCGGGCTCCTTTCGGCAGAAGCCGCGCTAAGAGAGCACTGTGAGCGGTACAATCGTCTTTGCACGAAGAAGCCGCTTCTTCGGCTCCGCGAGCCGGAGAGAGCGGCAGCATCGGAAAGGTGAAGAAGGAAGCTGTACAACACTGGGATTGTGTGCGCAGCTTGCCAACTGATACAAAACAGTACCTAACAACTTTCCTGACCTTTGCAATCACATGAATATTCGATTGGAAGCTGTTTTGGACAGCTTTTCTTTTCTTAATGCCAAACACTTGGCAGACCTCCGTGCAACGTCCAGAACACAATGGGAGATGTTTTCTGTGCTCCTGCAGGTTTTCCTTGCCAGACAGAGTGGAAAAGCTTTCTGCTTGTATGTAGAGCACAAAAGACGCTAAAGACGAAGGTACGATGCTCTCCGGAGCTAAGCGCCGCTCCCGGGCTTCTTTCGGCCGAAGCCGCGCTAAGAGAGCACTGTGAGCGGTACAATCGTCTTTGCGCGAAGAAGCCGCCTCTTCGGCTCCGCGAGCCGGAGAGAGCAGCAGCATCGGAAAGGTGAAGAAGGAAGCTGTACAACACTGGGATTGTGTGCGCAGCTTGCCAACTGATAGAGAACAGTACCTTACCATTCTCCTGACTTTTCCAATCACATGAATATTCGATAAGAAGCTATTTTGGACAGCTTTTCTTTTCTTTATGCCAAACACTTGGCAGACCTCCGTGCAACGTCCAGAACACGATGGGAGATGTTTTCTGTGCTCCCGCAGGTTTTCCTTGCCTGACATAGTGGAAAAGATTTCTCCTGGGATGTAGACTACAAAAGACGCTAAAGACGAAGGTACGATGCTCTCCGGAACTAAGCGCGGGTCCCGGGCCTCTTTCGGCAGAAGCCGCGCTAAGAGAGCACTGTGAGCGGTACAATCGTCTTTGCGCGAAGAAGCCGCTTCTTTGGCTCCGGGAGCCGGAGAGAGCGGCAGCATCGGAAAGGTGAAGAAGGAAGCTGTACAACACTGGGATTGTGTGCGCAGCTTGCCAACTGATAGAAAATAGTCCCTTAACAACTTTCCTGACCTTTGCAATCACATGAATATTCGATTCGAAGCTGTTTTGGACAGCTTTTCTTTTCTTTATGCCAAACACTTGGCAGACCTCCGTGCAACGTCCAGAACACGATGGGAGATGTTTTCTGTGCTCACGCAGGTTTTCCTTGCCAGACATAGTGGAAAAGCTTTCTGCTTGTATGTAGAGCACAAAAGACGCTAAAGACGAAGGTACGATGCTCTCCGGAGCTAAGCGCCGCTCCCGGGCTTCTTTCGGCAGAAGCCGCGCTAAGAGAGCACTGTGAGCGGTACAATCGTCTTTGCGCGAAGAAGCCTCCTCTTCGGCTCCGCGAGCCGGAGACAGCAGCAGCAACGGAAAGGTGAAGAAGGAAGCTGTACAACACTGGGATTGTGTGCGCAGCTTGCCAATTGATAGAGAACAGTACCTTACCATTCTCCTGACTTTTCCAATGACATGAATATTCGATTGGAAGCTGTTTTAGACAGCTTTTCTTTTCTTTATGCCAAACACTTGGCAGACCACCGTGCAACGTCCAGAACACGATGGGAGATGTTTTCTGTGCTCCCGCAGGTTTTCCTGGCCAGACATAATGGAAAAGCTTTCTACTAGGATGTAGACCACAAAAGACGCTAAAGACGAAGGTACGATGCTCTCCGGAGCTAAGCGCCTCTCCCGGGCTCCTTTCGGCAGAAGCCGCTCTCAGAGAGCACTGTGAGCGGTACAATCGTCTTTGCGCGAAGAAGCCGCCTCTTCGGCTCCGGGAGCCGGAGAGAGCGGCAGCATCGGAAAGGTGAAGAAGGAAGCTGTACAACACTGGGATTGTGTGCTCAACTTGCCAACTGATAGAAAACTGTACCTTACGATTCTCCTGACTTTTCCAATCACATGAATATTCGATTGGAAGCTGTTTTGGACAGCTTTTCTTTTCTTTATGCCAAATACTTGGCAGACCTCCGTGCAACGTCCAGAACACGATGGGAGATGTTTTCTGTGCTCCCGCAGGTTTTCCTTGCCTGACATAGTGGAAAAGATTTCTCCTGGGATGTAGACTACAAAAGACGCTAAAGACGAAGGTACGATGCTCTCCGGAGCTAAGCGCCGCTCCCGGGCTTCTTTCGGCAGAAGCCGCGCTAAGAGAGCACTGTGAGCGGTACAATCGTCTTTGCGCGAAGAAACCAGTTCTTCGGCTCCGGGAGCCGGAGAGAGTGGCAGCATCGGAAAGGTGAAGAAGGAAGCTGTACAACACTGGGATTTTGTGCGCAGCTTGCCAACTGATAGAAAACAGTACCTAACAACTTTCCTGACCTTTCCAATCACATGAATATTCGATTGGAAGCTGTTTTGGACAGCTTTTTTTTTCTATATGCCAAACACTTGGCAGACCACCGTGCAACGTCCAGAACACGATGGCAGATGTTTTCTGTGCTCCCGCAGGTTTTCCTTGCCAGACATAGTGGAAAAGCTTTCTGCTAGGATGTAGACCACAAAAGACGCTAAAGACGAAGGTACGATGCTCTCCGGAGCTAAGCGCCGCTACCGGGCTTCTTTCGGCAGAAGCCGCGCTAAGAGAGCACTGTGAGCGGTACAATCGTCTTTGCTCGAAGAAGCCGCCTCTTCGGCTCCGCGAGCCGGAGACAGCGGCAGCATCGGAAAGGTGAAGAAGGAAGCTGTACAACACTGGGATTGTGTGCTCAACTTGCCAACTGATAGAAAACAGTACCTTACGATTCTCCTGACTTTTCCAATCACATGAATATTCGATTGGAAGCTATTTTGGACAGCTTTTCTTTTCTTTATGCCAAATACTTGGCAGACCTCCGTGCAACGTCCAGAACACGATGGGAGATGTTTTCTGTGCTCCCGCAGGTTTTCCTTGCCAGACATAGTGGAAAAGCTTTCTCCAGGGATGTAGAGCTCAAAAGACGCTAAAGACGAAGGTACGATGCTCTCGGGAGCTAAGCGCCTCTCCCGGGCTCCTTTCGGCAGAAGCCGCGCTAAGAGAGCACTGTGAGCGGTACAATCGTCTTTGCTCGAAGAAGCCGCTTCTTCGGCTCCGGGAGCCGGAGAGAGCGGCAGCATCGGAAAGGTGAAGAAGGAAGCTGTACAACACTGGGATTGTGTGCGCAGCTTGCCAACTGATAGAAAACAGTACCTTACCATTCTCCTGACTTTTCCAATCACATGAATATTCGATTCGAAGCTGTTTTGGGCAGCTTTTTTTTCATTCTGCCAAACACTTGTCAGACCACCGTGCAACCTCCAGAACACGATGGGAGATGTTTTCTGTGCTCCCGCAGGTTTTCCTTGCCAGACATAATGGAAAAGCTTTCTGCTAGGATGTAGACCACAAAAGACGCTAAAGACGAAGGTACGATGCTCTCCGGAGCTAAGCGCCTCTCCCGGGCTCCTTTCGGCAGAAGCCGGTCTAAGACAGCACTGTGAGCGGTACAATCGTCTTTGCGCGAAGAAGCCGCTTCTTCGGCTCCGCGAGGCGGAGAGAGCGGCAGCATCGGAAAGGTGAAGAAGGAAGCTGTACAACACTGGGATTGTGTGCGCAACTTGCCAACTGATAGAAAACAGTACCTTAACACTTTTCTGACTTTTCCAATCACATGAATATTCGATTGGAAGCTGTTTTGGACAGCTTTTGTTTTCTTTATGCCAAACACTTGGCAGACATCCGTGCAACGTCCAGAACACGATGGGAGATGTTTTCTGTGCTCCTGCAGGTTTTCCTTGCCAGACAGAGTGGAAAAGCTTTCTGCTAGGATGTAGACCACAAAAGACGCTAAAGACGAAGGTACGATGGTCTCCGGAACTAAAAGCCGGTAGCGGGCTTCTTTCGGCAGAAGCCGCGCTAAGAGAGCACTGTGAACGGTACAATCATCATTGCGCGAAGAAACGGCTTATTCGGCTCCCCGAGCCGGAGAGAGCGGCAGCATCGGAAAGGTGAAGAAGGAAGCTGTACAACACTGGGATTGTGTGCGCAGCTTGCCAACTGATAGAAAACTGTACCTTACCACTTTCCTGACCTTTCCAATCACATGAATATTCGATTGGAAGCTGTTTTGGACAGCTTTTCTTTTCTTTATGCCAAACACTTGGCAGACCTCCGTGCAACGTCCAGAACACGATGGGAGATGTTTTCTGTGCTCCCGCAGGTTTTCCTTGCCAGACAGAGTGGAAAAGCTTTCTGCTAGTATGTAGACCACAAAAGACGCTAAAGACGAAGCTACGATGCTCTCCGGAGCTAAGCGCCGCTCCCGGGCTTCTTTCGGCAGAAGCCGCGCTAAGAGAGCACTGTGAGCGGTACAATCATCATTGCGCGAAGAAGCCGCTTCTTCGGCTCCGCGAGCCGGAGAGAGCGGCAGCATCGGAAAGGTGAAGAAGGAAGCTGTCCAACACTGGGATTGTGTGCGCAGCTTGCCAACTGATAGGAAACAGTACCTAACAACTTTCCTGACCTTTGCAATCACATGAATATTCGATTGGAAGCTGTTTTGGACAGCTTTTCTTTTCTTTATGCCAAACACTTGGCAGACCTCCGTGCAACGTCCAGAACACGATGGGAGATGTTTTCTGTGCTCACGCAGGTTTTCCTTGCCAGACAGAGTGGAAAAGCTTTCTGCTAGGATGTAGACCACAAAAGACGCTAAAGACGAAGGTACGATGCTCTCCGGAGCTAAGCGCCGCTCCCGGGCTTCTTTCGGCAGAAGCCGCGCTAAGAGAGCACTGTGAGCGGTACAATCGTCTTTGCGCGAAGAAGCCGCCTCTTCGGCTCCGCGAGCCGGATACAGCGGCAGCATCGGAAAGGTGAAGAAGGAAGCTGTACAACACTGGGATTGTGTGCGCAGCTTGCCAACTGATAGAGAACAGTACCTTACCATTCTCCTGACTTTTCCAATCACATGAATATTCGATAAGAAGCTATTTTGGACAGCTTTTCTTTTCTTTATGCCAAATACTTGGCAGACCTCCGTGCAACGTCCAGAACACGATGGGAGATGTTTTCTGTGCTCCCGCAGGTTTTCCTTGCCTGACATAGTGGAAAAGATTTCTCCTGGGATGTAGACTACAAAAGACGCTAAAGACGAAGGTACGATGCTCTCCGGAACTAAGCGCAGGTCCCGGGCCTCTTTCGGCAGAAGCCGCGCTAAGAGAGCACTGTGAGCGGTACAATCGTCTTTGCGCGAAGAAGCCGTTTCTTCGGCTCCGGGAGCCGGAGAGAGCGGCAGCATCGGAAAGGTGAAGAAGGAAGCTGTACAACACTGGGATTGTGTGCCCAACTTGCCAACTGATAGAAAACAGTAGCTTACCACTTTTCGGAATTTCCTATCACATGAACATTCGATTCGAAGTTTCTTTGGACGGCTTTTCTTTTCTTTATGCCAAACACTTGGCAGACCTCCGTGCAACGTCCAGAACACGATGGGAGATGTTTTCTGTGCTCGCGCAGGTTTTCCTTGCCAGACATAGTGGAAAAGCTTTCTGCTAGGATGTAGACCACAAAAGACGCTAAAGACGAAGGTACGATGCTCTCCGGATCTAAGCGCCGCTCCCGGGCCTCTTTCGGCAGAAGCCGCGCTAAGAGAGCAATGTGAGAGGTAAAATCGTCTTTGCGCAAAGAAGCCGCTTCTTCGGCTCCGGGAGCCGGAGAGAGCGGCAGCATCGGAAAGGTGAAGAAGGAAGCTGTACAACACTGGGATTGTGTGCGCAGCTTGCCAACTGAAAGAAAACTGTACCTTACCACTTTCCTGACCTTTCCAATCACATGAATATTCGATTGGAAGCTGTTTTGGACAGCTTTTTTTTTCTTTACTCCAAACACATGGCAGACCTCCGTGCAACGTCCAGAAAACGATGGGAGATGCTTTCTGTGATCCCGCAGGTTTTCCTTGCCAGACATAGTGGAAAAGCTTTCTGCTAGGATGTAGAATACAAAAGACGCTAAAGACGAAGGTACGATGCTCTCCGGAGCTAAGCGCCGCTCCCGGGCTCCTTTCGGCAGAAGCCGCGCTAAGAGAGCACTGTGAGCGGTACAATCGTCTTTGCGCGAAGAAGCCGCTTCTACGGCTCCGCGAGCCTGAGAGAGCGGCAGCATCGAACAGGTGAAGAAGGAAGCTGTACAACACTGGGATTGTGTGCTCAACTTGCCAACTGATAGAAAACAGTACCTTACCATTCTCCTGACTTTTCCAATCACATGAATATTTGGTAAGAAGCTGTTTTGGACAGCTTTTCTTTTCTTTATGCCAAACACTTGGCAGACCTCCGTGCAACGTCCAGAACACGATGGGAGATTTTTTCTGTTATCCCACATGTTTTCCAGATATAGTGGAAAAGCTTTCTGCTAGGATGTAGACCACAAAAGACGCTAAAGACGAAGGTATGATGCTCTCCGGAGCTAAGAGCCGGTAGCGGGCTTCTTTCGGCAGAAGCCGCGCTAAGAGAGCACTGTGAGCGGTACAATCGTCTTTGCGCTAAGAAGCCGATTCTTCGGCTCCGCGAGCCGGAGAGAGCGGCAGCATCGGAAAGGTGAAGAAGGAAGCTGTCCAACACTGGGATTGTGTGCGCAGCTTGCCAACTGATAGGAAACAGTACCTAACAACTTTCCTGACCTTTGCAATCACATGAATATTCGATTGGAAGCTGTTTTGGACAGCTTTTCTTTTCTTTATGCCAAACACTTGGCAGACCTCCGTGCAACGTCCAGAACACGATGGGAGATGTTTTCTGTGCTCCCGCAGGTTTTCCTTGCCAGACAGAGTGGAAAAGCTTTCTGCTAGGATGTAGACCACAAAAGACGCTAAAGACGAAGGTACGATGCTCTCCGGAGCTAAGCGCAGCTCCCGGGCTTCTTTCGGCAGAAGCCGCGCTAAGAGAGCACTGTGAGCGGTACAATCGTCTTTGCGCGAAGAAGCCGCCTCTTCGGCTCCGCGAGCCGGAGACAGCGGCAGCATCGGAAAGGTGAAGAAGGAAGCTGTACAACACTGGGATTGTGTGCGCAGCTTGCCAATTGATAGAGAACAGTACCTTACCATTCTCCTGACTTTTCCAATGACATGAATATTCGATTGGAAGCTGTTTTAGACAGCTTTTTTTTCATTATGCCAAACACTTGGCAGACCACCGTGCAACGTCCAGAACACGATGGGAGATGTTTTCTGTGCTCCCGCAGGTTTTCCTTGCCAGACAGAGTGGAAAAGCTTTCTGCTAGGATGTAGACCACAAAAGACGCTAAAGACGAAGGTACGATGGTCTCCGGAACTAAAAGCCGGTAGCGGGCTTCTTTCGGCAGAAGCCGCGCTAAGAGAGCACTGTGAGCGGTACAATCATCATTGCGCGAAGAAACGGCTTATTCGGCTCCCCGAGCTGGAGAGAGCGGCAGCATCGGAAAGGGGAAGAAGGAAGCTGTACAACACTGGGATTGTGTGCGCAGCTTGCCAACTGATAGAAAACTGTACCTTACCACTTTCCTGACCTTTCCAATCACATGAATATTCGATTGGAAGCTGTTTTGGACAGCTTTTGTTTTCTTTATGCCAAACACTTGGCAGACCTCCGTGCAACGTCCAGAACACGATGGGAGATGTTTTCTGTGCTCACGCAGGTTTTCCTTGCCAGACAGAGTGGAAAAGCTTTCTGCTAGGATGTAGACCACAAAAGACGCTAAAGACGAAGGTACGATGCTCTCCGGAGCTAAGCGCCGCTCCCGGGCTTCTTTCGGCAGAAGCCGCGCTAAGAGAGCACTGTGAGCGGTACAATCGTCTTTGCGCGAAGAAGCCCCTTCTTCGGCTCTGCGAGCCGGAGAGAGCGGCAGCATCGGAAAGGTGAAGAAGGAAGCTGTAAAACACTGGGATTGTGTGCTCAACTTGCCAACTGATAGAAAACAGTACCATACAACTTTTCTGACTTTTCCAATCACATGAATATTCGATTCGAAGCTGTTTTGGACAGCTTTTTTTTCATTATGCCAAACACTTCGCGGACCTCCGTGCAACCTCCAGAACACGATGGGAGATGTTTTCTGTGCTCCCGCAGGTTTTCCTTGCCAGACATAGTGGAAAAGCTTTCTGCTAGGATGTAGACCACAAAAGACGCTAAAGACGAAGGTACGATGCTCTCGGGAGCTAAGCACCTCTCCCGGGCTCCTTTAGGCAGAAGCCGCGCTAAGAGAGCACTGTGAGCGGTACAATCGTCTTTGCGTGAAGAAGCCGCTTCTTCGGCTCCGCGAGCCGGAGAGTGCGGCAGCATCGGAAAGGTGAAGAAGGAAGCTGTACAACACTGGGATTGTGTGCGCAGCTTGCCAACTGATAGAAAACAGTACCTTACGATTCTCCTGACTTTTCCAATCACATGAATATTCGATTGGAAGCTGTTTTGGACAGCTTTTTTTTTCTTTATGCCAAACACTTGGCAGACCTCCGTGCAACGTCCAGAACACGATGGCAGATGTTTTCTGTGCTCCCGCAGGTTTTCCTTGCCAGACATAGTGGAAAAGCTTTCTGCTAGGATGTAGACCACAAAAGACGCTAAAGACGAAGGTACGATGCTCTCCGGAGCTAAGCGCCGCTACCGGGCTTCTTTCGGCAGAAGCCGCGCTAAGAGAGCACTGTGAGCGGTACAATCGTCTTTGCGCGAAGAAGCCGCCTCTTCGGCTCAGCGAGCCGGAGACAGCGGCAGCATCGGAAAGGTGAAGAAGGAAGCTGTACAACACTGGGATTGTGTGCTCAACTTGCCAACTGATAGAAAACAGTACCTTACCATTCTCCTGACTTTTCCAATCACATGAATATTCGATTGGAAGCTGTTTTGGACAGCTTTTCTTTTCTTTATGCCAAATACTTGGCAGACCTCCGTGCAACATCCAGAACACGATGGGAGATGTTTTCTGTGCTCCCGCAGGTTTTCCTTGCCTGACATAGTGGAAAAGATTTCTCCTGGGATGTAGACTACAAAAGACGCTAAAGACGAATGTACGATGCTCTCCGGAACTAAGCGCGGGTCCCGGGCCTCTTTCGGCAGAAGCCGCGCTAAGAGAGCACTGTGAGCGGTACAATCGTCTTTGCGCGAAGAAGCCGCTTCTTCGGCTCCGGGAGCCGGAGAGAGCGGCAGCATCAGAAAGGTGAAGAAGGAAGCTGTACAACACTGGGATTGTGTGCTTAACTTGCCAACTGATAGAAAACAGTACCTTACGATTCTCCTGACTTTTCCAATCACATGAATATTCGATTGGAATCTGTTTTGGACAGCTTTTCTTTTCTTTATGCCAAATACTTGGCAGACCTCCGTGCAACGTCCAGAACACGATGGGAGATGTTTTCTGTGCTCCCGCAGGTTTTCCTTGCCAGACAGAGTGGAAAAGCTTTCTGCTAGCATGTAGAGCTCAAAAGACGCTAAAGACGAAGGTACGATGCTCTCGGGAGGTAAGCGCCTCTCCCGGGCTGCTTTCGGCAGAAGCCGCGCTAAGAGAGCACTGTGAGCGGTACAATCGTCTTTGCGCGAAGAAGCTGCTTCTTCGGCTCTGCGAGCCTGAGAGAGCGGCAGCATCGGAAAGGTGAAGAAGGAAGCTGTACAAAACTGGGATTGTGTGCTCAACTTGCCAACTGGTAGAAAACTGTACCTTACGATTCAGCTGAATTTTCCAATCACATGAATATTCGATTCGAAGCTGTTTTGGACATCTTTTCTTTTCTTTATGCCAAACACTTGGCAGACCTCCGTGCAACGTCCAGAACACGATGGCAGATGTTTTCTGTGCTCCCGCAGGTTTTCCTTGCCAGACATAGTGGAAAAGCTTTCTGCTAGGATGTAGAGCTCAAAAGACGCTAAAGACGAAGGTACGATGCTCTCCGGAGCTAAGCGCCGCTCCCGGGCTTCTTTCGGCAGAAGCCGCGCTAAGAGAGCACTGTGAGCGGTACAATCGTCTTTGCGCGAAGAAGCCGCCTCTTCGGCTCCGCGAGCCGGAGAGAGCGGCAGCATCGGAAAGGTGAAGAAGGAAGCTGTACAACACTGGGATTGTGTGCGCAGCTTGCCAACTGATAGATAACAGTACCTTACCACTTTTCTGACTTTTCCAATCACATGAATATTCGATTGGAAGCTGTTTTGGACAGCTTATTTTTCATTATGCCAAACACTTGGCAGACCTCCGTGCAACGTCCAGAACACGATGGGACATGTTTTCTGTGCTCCTGCAGGTTTTCCTTGCCAGACATAGTGGAAAAGCTTTCAGCTAGGATGTAGACCACAAAAGACGCTAAAGACGAAGGTACGATGCTCTCCGGAGCTAAGCGCCTCTCCCGGGCTGCTTTTGGCAGAAGCCGCGCTAAGAGAGCACTGTGAGCGGTACAATCGTCTTTGCGCGAAAAAGCTGCTTCTTCGGCTCCGCGAGCCTGAGAGAGCGGCAGCATCGAAAAGGTGAAGAAGGAAGCTGTACAACACTGGGATTGTGTGCTCAACTTGCCAATTGATAGAAAACAGTACCTTACCATTCTCCTGACTTTTCCAATCACATGAACATTCGGTAAGAAGCTTTTATGGACACCTTTTCTTTTCTTTATGCCAAACACTTGGCAGACCTCCGTGCAACATCCAGAACACGATGGGACATTTTTTCCGTTATCCCGCAGGTTTTCCATTCCAGATATAGTGGAAAAGCTTTCTGCTAGGATGTAGAACACAAAAGAAGCTAAAGACGAAGGTACGATGCTCTCCGGAGCTAAGAGCAGGTAGAGGGCTTCTTTTGGCAGAAGGCGCGCTAAGAGAGCACTGTGAGCGGTACAATCGTCTTTGCGCGAAGAAGCCGCTTCTTCGGCTCCGGGAGCCGGAGAGAGCGGCAGCATCGGAAAGGTGAAGAAGGAAGCTGTACAACACTGGGATTGTGTGCGCAGCTTGCCAACTGATAGAAAACTGTACCTTACCATTCTCCTGACTTTTCCAATCACATGAACATTCGAAAAGAAGCTGTTTTGGACAGCTTTTCTTTTCTTTATGCCAAACACTTGGCAGACCTCCGTGCAACGTCCAGAACAAGATGGGAGATGTTTTCTGTGCTCGCGCAGGTTTTCCTTGCCAGACAGAGTGTAAAAGCTTTCTGCTAGGATGAAGACCACAAAATACGCTAAAGACGAAGCTACGATGCTCTCCGGAGCTAAGCGCCGCTCCCGGGCTCCTTTCGGCAGGATCCGCGCTAAGAGAGCACTGTGAGCGGTACAATCGTCTTTGCGCGAAAAGCCGCTTCTTCGGCTCCGCGAGCCGGAGAGAGCGGCAGCATCGGAAAGGTGAAGAAGGAAGCTGTACAACACTGGGATTGTGTGCTCAACTTGCCAACTGATAGAAAACAGTACCTTACCATTCTCCTGACTTTTCCAATCACATGAACATTCGACTGGAAGCTGTTTTGGACAGCTTTTCTTTTCTTTATGCCAAACACTTGGCAGACCTCCGTGCAACGTCCAGAACACGATGGGAGATGTTTTCTGTGCTCCCGCAGGATTTCCTTGCCAGATATAGTGGAAAAGCTTTCTGCTAGGGTGTAGACCACAAAGGACGCTAAAGACGAAGGTACGATGCTCTCCGGAGCTAAGCGCCGCTCCCGGGCTTCTTTCGGCAGAAGCCGCGCTAAGAGAGCACTGTGAGCGGTACAATCGTCTTTGCGCGAAGAAGCCGCTTCTTCGGCTCCGCGAGCCGGAGAGAGCGGCAGCATCGGAAAGGTGAAGAAGGAAGCTGTACAACACTGGGATTGTGTGTGCAGCTTGCACACTGATAGAAAACATTACCTTACCGCTTTTCTGACTTTTCCAATCACATGAATATTCGATTGGAAGCTGTTTTGGACAGCTTTTTTTTCATTATGCCAAACACTTGGCTGACCACCGTGCAACGTCCAGAACACGATGGGAGGTGTTTCCTGTGCTCCCGCAGGTTTTCCTTGCCAGACATAGTGGAAAAGCATTCTGCTAGGATGTAGACCACAAAAGACGCTAAAGACGAAGGTACGATGCTCTCCGGAGCTAAGCGCCGCTCCCGGGCTCCTTTCGGCAGAAGCCGCGCTAAGAGAGCACTGTGAGCGGTACAATCGTCTTTGCGCGAAGACGCCGCTTCTTCGGCTCCGCGAGCCGGAGAGAGCGGCAGCATCGGAAAGGTGAAGAAGGAAGCTGTACAACACTGGGATTGTGTGCTTAACTTGCCAACTGATAGAAAACACTACCTTACCATTCTCCTGACCTTTCCAATCACATGAATATTCGACTGGAAGCTGTTTTTGACAGCTTTTCTTTTCTATATGCCAAACACTTGGCAGACCTCCGTGCAACGTCCAGAACACAATGGGAAATGTTTTCTGTGCTCCCGCAGGTTTTCCTTGCCAGACAAAGTGTAAAAGCTTTCTGCTAGGATGAAGACCACAAAATACGCTAAAGACGAAGGTACGATGCTCTCCGGAGCTAAGCGCCGCTCCCGGGCTCCTTTCGGCAGAAGCCGCGCTAAGAGAGCACTGTGAGCGGTACAATCGTCTTTGCGCGAAAAGCCGCTTCTTCGGCTCCGCGAGCCGGAGAGAGCGGCAGCATCGGAAAGGTGAAGAAGGAAGCTGTACAACACTGGGATTGTGTGCTCAACTTGCCAACTGATAGAAAACAGTACCTTACCATTCTCCTGACTTTTCCAATCACATGAACATTCGACTGGAAGCTGTTTTGGACAGCTTTTCTTTTCTTTATGCCAAACACTTGGCAGACCTCCGTGCAACGTCCAGAACACGATGGGAGATGTTTTCTGTGCTCGCGCAGGATTTCCTTGCCAGATATAGTGGAAAAGCTTTCTGCTAGGGTGTAGACCACAAAGGACGCTAAAGACGAAGGTACGATGCTCTCCGGAGCTAAGCGCCGCTCCCGGGCTTCTTTCGGCAGAAGCCGCGCTAAGAGAGCACTGTGAGCGGTACAATCGTCTTTGCGCGAAGAAGCCGCCTCTTCGGCTCCGCGAGCCGGAGAGAGCGGCAGCATCGGAAAGGTGAAGAAGGAAGCTGAACAACACTGGGATTGTGTGCGCAGCTTGCCAACTGATAGATAACAGTACCTTACCACCTTTCTGACTTTTCCAATCACATGAATATTCGATTGGATGCTGTTTTGGACAGCTTTTCTTTTCTTTATGCCAAACACTTGGCAGACCACCGTGCAACGTCCAGAACACGATGGGAGATGTTTTCTGTGCTCCCGCAGGTTTTCCTTGCCAGACAGATTGGAAAAGCTTTCTGCTAGAATGTAGACCACAAAAGACGCTAAAGACGAAGGTACGATGCTCTCCGGAGCTAAGCGCCGCTCCCGGGCTCCTTTCGGCAGAAGCCGCGCTAAGAGAGCACTGTGAGCGGTACAATCGTCTTTGCGCGAAGAAACCGCTTCTTCGGCTCCGGGAGCCGGAGAGAGCGGCAGCATCGGAAAGGTGAAGAAGGAAGCTGTACAACACTTGGATTGTGTGCTTAACTTGCCAACTGATAGAAAACAGTACCTAACAACTTTCCTGACCTTTCCAATCACATGAATATTCGATTGGAAGCTGGTTTGGACAGCTTTTCTTTTCTTCATGCCAAAAACTTGGCAGACCACCGTGCAACGTCCAGAACACGATGGGAGATGTTTTCTGTGCTCCCGCAGGTTTTCCTTGCCAGACAGAGTGGAAACGCTTTCTGCTAGGATGTAGACCACAAAAGACGCTAAAGACAAAGGTACGATGCTCTCCGGAGCTAAGCGCCGTTCCCGGGCTTCTTTCGGCAGAAGCCGCGCTAAGAGAGGACTGTGAGCGGTACAATCGTCTTTGCGCAAAGAAGCCGCTTCTTCGACTCCGCGAGCCGGAGAGAGCGGCAGCATCGGAAAGGTGAAGAAGGAAGCTGTACAACACTGGGATTGTGTGCTCAACTTGCGACCTAATAGAAAACAGTACCTTATGATTCAGCTGACTTTTCCAATCACATGAATATTCGATTGGAAGCTGTTTTGGACAGCTTTTTTTTCATTATGCCAAACACTTGGCAGACCACCGTGCAACCTCCAGAACACGATGGGAGATGTTTTCTGTGCTCCCGCAGGTTTTCCTTGCCAGACAGAGTGGAAAAGCTTTCTGCTAGCATGTAGAGCTCAAAAGACGCTAAAGAGAAGGTACGATGCTCTCGGGAGGTAAGCGCCTCTCCCGGGCTGCTTTCGGCAGAAGCCGCGCTAAGAGAGCACTGTGAGCGGTACAATCGTCTTTGCGCGAAGAAGCTGCTTCTTCGGCTCTGCGAGCCTGAGAGAGCGGCAGCATCGGAAAGGTGAAGAAGGAAGCTGTACAAAACTGGGATTGTGTGCTCAACTTGCCAACTGGTAGAAAACTGTACCTTACGATTCAGCTGAATTTTCCAATCACATGAATATTCGATTGGAAGCTGTTTTGGACAGCTTTTCTTTTCTTTATGCCAAACACTTGGCAGACCTCCGTGCAACGTCCAGAACACGATGGGAGATGTTTTCTGTGCTCCCGCAGGTTTTCCTTGCCAGACATAGTGGAAAAGCTTTCTGCTAGGATGTAGAGCTCAAAAGACGCTAAAGGCGAAGGTACGATGCTCTCCGGAGCTAAGCGCCGCTCCCGGGCTTCTTTCGGCAGAAGCCGCGCTAAGAGAGCACTGTGAGCGGTACAATCGTCTTTGCGCGAAGAAGCCGCTCCTTCGGCTCCGGGAGCCGGAGAGAGCGGCAGCATCGGAAAGGTGAAGAAGGAAGCTGTACAACACTGGGATTGTGTGCGCAACTTGCCAACTGATACAAAACAGTACATTAACACTTTTCTGACTTTTCCAATCACATGAATATTCGATTGGAAGCTGTTTTGGACAGCTTTTTTTTCATTATGCCAAACACTTGTCAGACCACCGTGCAACCTCCAGAACACGATGGGAGATGTTTTCTGTGCTCCCGCAGGTTTTCCTTGCCAGACATAGTGGAAAAGCTTTCTGCTAGGATGTAGACCACAAAAGACGCTAAAGACGAAGGTACGATGCTCTCCGGAGCTACGCGCCGCTCCCGGGCTCCTTTCGGCAGAAGCCGCGCTAAGAGAGCACTGTGAGCGGTACAATCGTCTTTGCGCGAAAATGCCGCTTCTTCGGCTCCGCGAGCCGGAGAGAGCGGCAGCATCGAAAAGGTGAAGAAGGAAGCTGTACAACACTGGGATTGTGTGCGCAGCTTGCCAACTGATAGAAAACTGTACCTTACCACTTTCCTGACCTTTCCAATCACATGAATATTCGATTGGAAGCTGTTTTGGACAGCTTTTCTTTTCTTTATGCCAAACACTTGGCAGACCTCCGTGCAACGTCCACAACACGATGGGAGATGTCTTCTGTGCTCCCGCAGGTTTTCCTTGCCAGACAGAGTGGAAACGCTTTCTGCTAGGATGTAGACTACAAAAGATGCTAAAAACGAAGGTACGATGCTCTCCGGAGCTAAGCGCCGCTCCCTGGCTCCTTTCGGCAGAAGCCGCGCTAAGAGAGCACTGTGAGCGGTACAATCGTCTTTGCGCGAAGAAGCCGCTTCTTCGGCTGCGGAAGCCGGAGAGAGCGGCAGCATCAGAAAGGTGAAGAAGGAAGCTGTACAACACTGGGATTGTGTGCGCAGCTTGCCAACTGATAGAAAACATTACCTTACCATTCTCCTGACTTTTCCAATCACATGAACATTCGATAAGAAGCTGTTTTGGACAGCTTTTCTTTTCTTTATGCCAAACACTTGGCAGACCTCCGTGCAACGTCCAGAACAAGATGGGAGATGTTTTCTGTGCTCGCGCAGGTTTTCCTTGCCAGACAGAGTGGAAAAGCTTTCTGCTAGGATGAAGACCACAAAATACGCTAAAGACGAAGGTACGATGCTCTCCGGAGCTAAGCGCCGCTCCCGGGCTTCTTTCGGCAGAAGCCGCGCTAAGAGAGCACTGTGAGCGGTACAATCGTCTTTGCGCGAAAAGCCGCTTCTTCGGCTCCGCGAGCCGGAGAGAGCGGCAGCATCGGAAAGGTGAAGAAGGAAGCTGTACAACACTGGGATTGTGTGCTCAACTTGCCAACTGATAGAAAACAGTACCTTACCATTCTCCTGACTTTTCCAATCACATGAACATTCGACTGGAAGCTGTTTTGGACAGCTTTTCTTTTCTTTATGCCAAACACTTGGCAGACCTCCGTGCAACGTCCAGAACACGATGGGAGATGTTTTCTGTGCTCGCGCAGGATTTCCTTGCCAGATATAGTGGAAAAGCTTTCTGCTAGGGTGTAGACCACAAAGGACGCTAAAGACGAAGGTACGATGCTCTCCGGAGCTAAGCGCCGCTCCCGGGCTTCTTTCGGCCGAAGCCGCGCTAAGAGAGCACTGTGAGCGGTACAATCGTCTTTGCGCGAAGAAGCCGCTTCTTCGGCTCCGCGAGCCGGAGAGAGCGGCAGCATCGGAAAGGTGAAGAAGGAAGCTGTACAACACTGGGATTGTGTGTGCAGCTTGCACACTGATAGAAAACATTACCTTACCGCTTTTCTGACTTTTCCAATCACATGAATATTCGATTGGAAGCTGTTTTGGACAGCTTTTTTTTCATTATGCCAAACACTTGGCAGACCACCGTGCAACGTCCAGAACACGATGGGAGGTGTTTTCTGTGCTCCCGCAGGCTTACCTTGCAAGACAGAGAGGAAAAGCTTTCTGGTCGGATGTAGACCACAAAAGACGCTAAAGACGAAGGTACGATGCTCTCCGGAGCTAAGCGCCGCTCCCGGGCTCCTTTCGGCCGAAGCCGCGCTAAGAGAGCACTGTGAGCGGTACAATCATCTTTGCGCGAAGAAGCCGCTTCTTCGGCTCCGGGAGCCGGAGAGAGCGGCAGCATCGGAAAGGTGAAGAAGGAAGCGGTACAACACTGGGATTGTGTGCTTAACTTGCCAACTGATAGAAAACAGTACCTTACCATTCTCCTGACTTTTCCAATCACATGAACATTCGATAAGAAGCTGTTTTGGACAGCTTTTCTTTTCTTTATGCCAAACACTTGGCAGACCTCCATGCAACGTCCAGAACACGATGGGAAATGTTTTCTGTGCTCCCACAGGTTTTCCTTGCCAGACATAGTGTAAAAGCTTTCTGCTAGCATGTAGACCACCAAAGACGCTAAAGACGAAGGTACGATGCTCTCCGGAGCTAAGCGCCGCTCCCGGGCTCCTTTCGGCAGAAGCCGCGCTAAGAGAGCACTGTGAGCGGTACAATCGTCTTTGCGCGAAGAAACCGCTACTTCGGCTCCGCGAGCCGGAGAGAGCGGCAGCATCGGAAAGGTGAAGAAGGAAGCTGTACAACACTGGGATTGTGTGCTCAACTTCCCAACTGATAGAAAACAGTACCTTACCATTCTCCTGACCTTTCCAATCACATGAACATTCGATAAGAAGCTGTTTTGGACAGCTTTTCTTTTCTTTATGCCAAACACTTGGCAGACCTCCGTGCAAATTTCAGAACACGATGGGAGATGTTTTCTGTGCTCCCGCAGGTTTTCCTTGCCAGACATAGTGGAAAAGCTTTCTGCTAGGATGTACACTACAAAAGACGCCAAAGACAAAGGTACGATGCTCTCCGGATCTATGCACCGCTCCCAGGCTCCTTTCGGCTGAAGCCGCGCTAAGAGAGCACTGTGACCGGTACAATCGTCTTTGCGCGAAGAAGCCGCTTCTCCGCCTCCGGGAGTCGGAGAGAGCGGCAGCATCGGAAAGGTGAAGAAGGAAGCTGTACAACACTGGGATTGTGTGCTCATCTTGCCAACTGATAGAAAACAGTACCTTACACTTTCCTGACGTTTCCAATCACATGAACATGTAGTGGAAAAGCTTTTTGCTAAGATGTAGACGACAAGAGAGGCTAAAGACTGGATGAGAGCTAATGACACCCATCTCTAAAAAAGGCAATTAGGAGGACTCGGAATAGTACAAACCAGCCAGCCTCCTTTTTATCCCCAGGAAGTTGATGAAGCAGCTCTTCCTGGAAAACCTTGCCAGGCACATGCAAGACGACAAAATAATGTAGTTAGCATGATTTTTCAGGGGAATTTCATGCTGAACATCACTTTAAACTCCTCTGATGAATCAACTTGACTGGTAGATGAAGGGAATATTATCTGCCTGGGCTTCAGGGAGGTTTTTGACATATCTCTACATGGCAGCACGCATCCATATGGAAGCAATAGTGCAAAGGGGAGGGAACCAGTGTCTTTTCAGTGATGCTGAGTGAAAAAACAAGAGGCAGTGGGCACTCTCTGAAATACAGGAGATTGCCATTGACCATCAGCAAATGATTCTTTACTGTGAGGGTGACTGAACCACGGCACAGACTGCCCAGAAAGATTGTGGAGCCTGGATCTTTGAAGACATTCAAAGTACACCCAGATAGACTCCTGGGCAAGAGGCTCTAGGTATCCTGGTTTAGGCAGGGGGATTGGGCCTGGTTAGCCCCACCAACCCCTTCCACTCTCATTCATTCTGTGCTAGTGAATTCTCTTCCAGATGCATTTCAAGCACTTGCATGACAAAGTTCTGTGAAGACAGAGATCCAAATGGACACGGCATCTAAGTTCCTTAAGCAGTGTTCAAGAAGAATGTAAAACTCTGGGACGAGTGTCTCTTCCCTAACTGAATCCCTTTCATGGGAAAATTCCCAGCTCTAGAAAGATCTTCTGATACGCATGCTTAAGACTGACACTGGCTGAGCAAATTTCTCCCTATGTGTATCCAAGACCAGTTAGGATCTTCAGCCAAAGTGCTGTCAACATAGTCACAGAATGTCTATTGTTAAGAAGTGACAACTTCCATCAGCATGGCAACTATTGGTCCACCAAATGGATGAATGGATGGGAATTATCTACTTGGGTTAAAAACAAAAAGAAAGAGTTGGTCTTTATTTATCAATTTCATTGCAATATTATAAGGGAAGAAAAAGACCTAAGTCCTTGACTTTCTTAACTCGAGGAAAGATTTTAAAAATTCCTTGTAAAAATGTATGATCACAATCAGACTATTGAAACCATTTGAGTTGGGAAAAGAGTTCACCAATTGTCTAGAGAGTGGCAAAGAAGCCAAGAAAAATAGGAAAGAAACAAAAAGAGAGCAGAAGCGTCAGCTTCATTGTACAAGCTCGTTCTAGAAGTGGTCTGCTGGGAAAAGGAAGCCCCAGTTGAATTTCCAATGTATTCCTGCGCTTGATTCAGTAACCGGTCAATGTAAAAACCAATCCTTTTGTACAACTTCTTCCAGCAACAAAAACTCCAACAGGTTGACACTACCATCATGCCTGTTCCAGACATATTTCAAAGAGAAATGATGATTTTCTTGAAAACCTACTTGCATAAAAGTTGCAAGATGGTGGAGGGATTCCCACATCCTCCTTCCTCCATCTGGCTTGAAAGTAGATTTGATAAAATATGCAACAAAGCACATGATTTATAAGGTAGAGTCAAATGGATGATTTGGGAATTGATCTCTTGTTGATAGGAAACTTCATATCCACTCTGTGTGACCTTTCTAAAACAAAATGTGGAGCTGAGGCATGAATCTGC